>FPAK01000029.1:0-135689 GCA_900116095.1 Euclidium syriacum
AATTAAAGGCTCCGACAGAGGTCTCGGCTTCGACCGAGGTCGCGATTCTGACTAAGGTTGGGAGGAAGAGAATGGCGCAAGGGACAGCTGGTAGGGCTAAAGGAGGGAAGAGAGCTTGAGAGGAATTGTCGAGGATGATTGACCTCGATACCCTAAAGATTTCTGAGGATAATGAGGTTTCCGTCCGGTCCCCTTCGGATGAGGACGATGAGCTCGTGAAAGCTTTTGTTATTAACTTCTTGTGTCTAGTGAGAAACCCATGGGAAGCGATGCGCCGAGTTATAGTCGGCTGCTTTTCCAGATTGTTAATTCGGAGGTTCTGTTTATTGCTGCCAAGACCCTCGAATTCGGCTCAGAGGTCGTGGAATCTCTGAGACATCTGATTCGGGTAAATGGTCCTAACCCATTTTTTTGTGCTTTTAGTTTGCAATTCTTTCTGATTCCGGTGTTCTTTGGAGTTCATATGCCAGAACAATTTTACGTTGGCTTCATATTAGTTCGAAGTGAGAGCTTTGAAGGAACAGCTCGCGGAGTGCTCCAAAGTTGCGAATCGGCCAGTGGAGGAGGAGACGAGACATTTGAGGGATGCGTCATCAGCGGAAAAAGAGGTGGTCAAGACCTTGAAGACCTATGTAATCAAGGTCTCGCAAAAGGAGAAGGGGAAGTCTTATGATGTGTCGTCCGAGATGGAGGCGACGAACAAGCTGAAGGCAGAGTTGGTGTCAATATCTTCCGAGCTCACAGAACTTCGCGCCTTGGAATCTTGGGTGGTAGTTTATCTTGATGATCGAGCGGTGGTGCAATAGTCGATGTGTAAGCTGGACGAGGCGCAGAGGAAAGTGAGCCTTCTTGAGGCCATGGAGAGCGCGGGAGTCGAAAATACGTTGAGGTTTCAATCTGAGGTTGAGGACGAGGAAGAGAAGTGTCTTGCTGAGTTGTTGTTCAGCTGAACTACTGCTACCTTTTTTATCCTGAGCTCAAGAAGGGAAAGCTCGTCATGAGGAGGCGCAGTGTCACCACCTGGTTGGCCACATTCCGAGAAGGGGACTCACTCTCCAAGTCAAAGCCTTGATGGTGGAGGCGACCTTGTTCGGTCCGTGGTTGCTTGAGCGCGGAACTGAGGGTTAGGAGTTGGAGTTGTGTGCTGTTTTTAGCGTATTTTTCCTCTCTTAGAGTTTCTGTTGATTTATTGAGGTCCCGAGAGGACCTCTTTTTGTAATGACTTTTGTGTGATCTTTGATGCCTCGACTTTTGAATATAGTTTGCTTGTTTTATTGTCTTCGTGGTTTTATCCTTTTTAAAGTTCTTGTTTGGTGGCAATGATATGACTCCACTTACAATAAATGTGATGGTCTATTTATATTAAACTTGTTTACTTAAGAATTGATTTAGAAGCCGGTCTATTCCGAATATAGACCACTCCTAGGTTTGACATGTCGTTCGAAAGTAGGTATGTCTGCATCGAATTCGAAGTTTGAGACGTTGCTTTTCATACCTATTTCTAACACCGCAATAGGTCAACGTGTCTCGTCTGTTACTTCATGTTTTATCTCTTTGAAGCCGGTCTGTCGATTTGCCGATGTCGTTTTTCAAGACACGTCGTCTTCTGAGGTTGAAGTTGATTACGGACGTTACTGAAGTTTTTATATTGTTAGGCCCGGACTGTTGATGGGCCCTGTCATTGTTCTCGATTTGGGTCGGAGGGTTTTGCTAAACCCACCTCTGATAACATTGATGGTCACTAGAACTTTCGTTCATTTTTATATTAAATCAAGAATGATTTCTAACTTTCGTTCATTTTTATATTAAATCATGAATGATTTCTCCAATTATTTATACTTTATATTATATATAGTGAATGATCTTTTCTATAAAGAATAGTTGATGAGATGAGAAGCAAGATTTCTTCACGTTACATATCTAAATTGTTTGATGCCTTTTTCTGGAGAACTCAACTAAACTCAATTTTTCGTTGCAACTACATAAAAAATGGTGCTGAGTTTATGTAATAATTAAAAGCTCCACTTACAGATAGATAATCGATGTTTCCCACTTTCTAATTGAATTGAAGAAACCTTTTTATCCCACTTGAGAGTTGCGATTCTACCGCCCTTTCGATGTTGTAGAAGATCTTTTTCTAATTGATTGTTTGGTTCGTTGATTCAAGTATGAACAAAGAGCACAAAGAAACTGTTTTCACATCTCTTTTAACAAAAAAAAGAAAAAAAAAAAAAAAAAAAAAGAAAGTTAATCCACTTTTTGAATCCTAAAATAGCAAAAGTTCTAATTGAACAAAACTATAATTTTCAACCATGTACTTTTAGAAAAAGAAAAGAAACCATGTAATAATATTATTAAGTATGTATATCCTAAAAAATTTCATTTTATATGATATTTACATTTTACGAAAAATATACTTATTAGGTATGTAACTATTTTTTATTTAATAATCAAGAATTAAAAGCCTTGATATCCAAACTAATTTATGAAATATTTAGATAAGGAAGCATATTTGACGTTTATGGTGTACAGTGCACATAAGTCCTTTCCCGCCTCTTCCAAAAAGCATAAGTTTTAGTGCACCTTCTCCTGCACTAGAACGTCTCACAATGGCCTCAAAATCAACCATTTATTCTTCTTGGATGACACAATGTTTTTAGCAAAGCTAATCATGTAGTTATGTAATAATACATCATATTTTAATCATCTTTTTGTATTGTTATGTTGACACGTCAATATTATTTGATAATAATAGTTTTAGACAATCGGTAAGAATATCCGATTTAATAATCATAAATAGCACACAAAAGAAAAATTAGTAAAAATATTAACAATTTTTAAAGTGTTCACATAACATGAGTTACTTATAACTTGTACACATTTTTGTTAAATTTAACATTGTGTTATAAACTTTTATATGTCAACCATGTAAAACTATTGTTCAAAATCTTCATTCGGAAAGTTAAATTTTTAAGGGCTATCCGTTATGAGTATATTATTTTATTTTTCAGGGTTACCAGTTATATATATCCTAAAAATAAATTTCTCCTAACAAGTTGTTGCAGCAAAGAAAAAAAAACTTTCATGAACAGTTGTACATAAAGCAAGCTCCTAAATTAAGGGATTTTGTGTTGGCAGAAAAAAACAGCATCAAAACTGTCAACTAGTTAATTTTTTTTTTAAAAAAGAACTCAACGGAAACGATTTTGGACGGAAAAGCTGATTTCTGGTATCATGGTAGTAGTGATCCGGTGGTTAACTTTCATCACTTTTTTCTTGCTCTATCTGGTTTATCTTTTTTAAAAATATTATTATTGGATTTTGGATATATTACAAGTATGGTTGGAAATATAGTACTTTATTATATATAAATTAAATCAAAGTCACATATTTTTTATTTATATAAAGTATATTGGCATAACAAAGTTAATCTTATAATAAATTTGCATTGAGTCACAAAGCACACAAGAAACATTTCCATTGCCATCATGGGAACGGAGAAGCAATGGAGCATGGGCTCCAAATGGTGTTTCATATTGATTCCACAAAGTTTATACTAAAATATTAGTGCCTCTGATCTTGACTTGCCAAACTCGAACATCTTTACGTAAATGAAACGATAAAGGAAAGAAATAATAAATGATATATAATATATATTGCACCTGTAAGGCTGTAAATATGAGATGATCATTTTATCCAGAAAAACAATATATATGTGAGATGATCATATTGTGTCATTTGCCAACATCCAACTCTAAATTGGGCCATAAACAATATTGGACCTGTAAACAGTATACGGGCCGGAACCCTTACAAAAGGCCATAGTCAAGATTACAAAGTGTGCCTTCTTTACATGGAAAACCCAAGAAAGTAATATATTCTCATCAGTGACTGATATCAAAAATATTAAACAAAATTATAATGGACTAAGACTTGTCCGCGCGGTTGCGCGGAAATATAGTGTAAGAGGATAAAATTTAATATATAAAAATATTATACATCCTGCATATTTTTATCGAGATTCTCAAATTAGTGCTTACTATCTGAAGAGACGTATAAACATATCATAAATTAGGTGTAAGAGATCATAATATCTTATAAATGCTTACTTGTGGAGGAATCTAAACCTACATTCCTCATTTGAGAACCAAAGCACATTCATATACCAACCAAAATATTTACGATACGTTTATTTGATGAATCTAAACCCAAGAGCCTCCTTAGGGAACCCCAAGCACATTCATACACAGTCCACGATATCTTTAATACGTTTATCTGGGAAATCTATACCCTAAACTCTCCTCTAGGAACCCAAACACATTCATATATAGTCAATGACATCTACAAAACGTTTCTTTAGGAATCTAGATCTTATACCCCCTTTTTGGAAACCAAGTACATTCATATACAATATATTATATGTACGATGTGTATCTCTTGGGACTATATACCCTAGACCCTCCTTTGGGAACCCAAACACACTCATATATAGTCCAAAATATCTACGATATATTTCTCTAGGGAATCTAGACCCTTCAACCTCCTTTGGGAACTAAAACACATTCATATACAGTCCACGATATCTATGATACGTTTCTCTGGGGAATCTAAACTCTAGACCCTCCTTTGGGAACCCAAGCACATTTATAGTCCACAAATATATACGATACGTTTCTCTGGGGAAGTTACACCCTAAGACCCTCATTTCAGAACCCAAGTACATTCATATACAATCTATTATATGTATGATGTGTTTCTCTTGGGACTCCATACCCTAGACCCTCATTTGGGAACCCAAGCTAACTCATATACAATCCACAATATCTACAATACATTTCTCTAGGGAATCTAGACTCTTCAACCTCCTTTGGGAACCAAAACACATTCATATACAGTCCACGATATCTATGATATGTTTCTCTGAGGAATCTAAACCCTAGATCCTCTTTTGGGAATCCAAGCACATTTATATACAGTCAACGATACGTCTCTGGGGAATCTAAATCCTAGACCCTCTTTCGGAATCCAAGCACATTCATATACAGTCAACGATACGTTTCTTTGGGGAATCTATACCTTAGACCCTCCTTTGGGAATCCAAGTACATTCATAGTCCACGATATGTACGATATGTTTCTCAGGGGAATTTACACCCTAGACCCTCCTTTGGGAACCCAAACACATTAATATATACAGTCAACGATATCTACAATATGTTTCTCTAGGGAATCTATACCCTAGGCCCTCCATTGAAACCCAAACACATTCAAATACAGTCCACTATATGTACGTTACGTTTCTCTTGGTATATATACCCTATACCTTCCTTTGGGAACCCAAACACATTCATATAGAGTCCACGATATCTACGATATGTTTATATGGGGAATATATACCTTAGACCATCATTTGGGAACCCAACCACACTCATATAAAGTCCACGATATCTACAATGCGTTTTTCTAGGGAATCTAGACCCTAAAACCTCATCTGGAAACTCACTCACATTAATATACAGTCCCACGATATATACGATATTTTTCTATAGGAAATATAAACCATTTACCCTCTTTTGGGAACCCAAGAACATTCATATTTAATCCACGATATCTACGATACGTTTATCTAGGGAATCTAGACCCTACAACCTCCTTTGGAAACTCATTCACATTCATATACAGTCCATGATATCTACGATATTTTTTCTCTAGGGAATCTAAACCCTCTACCCTCCTTTGGGAACCCAAAAACATTCATATTTAATCCACGATATCTACGATACGTTTATCTGGGGAATCTAAACCCTATATCTTCCTTTGGAAACTCAAACACATTCATATACATTCCATGATATCTACAACTAATGACCTAAATATTTTATTTGGGTTCAAGGTCTGCGAAGACCTCTGTATAGAAAATATTCATCGTCTTGCGTTGCAATTTTCCTTATTCATCTACAATGAGGATTTTTAAGCATGATCTCCAATCCACTCTAGATATAGCTATGTAAAATTTTCTATGAGAAAACACGGGTTTGGGTAGAAAAAAAACAACCGTCTCCATGGTTTGACCTTGGTTGTTATTTATTGTCACAGCAAATGCAATTGTCACCGAAAATTGACTACACTGTATTTTAAAAGGGAACTTCGTTTCCGCCGGAGACACAAACTTCCTAGTTAGTAAAAACCAAATCGCTTACTTAAGTATTCATTAATATTTATGTCAACTATCACGTTATTGGCCAAATGAGCCACTTTTAGTCTTGTACACAAAATCATTTCTTATATCTATATTTTGGAGCAATATGATCACGACTTTCAAGTTTAAACAATGATTCGGCTATCCCGATACTTTGACACTACAAAGAAATTCATAAGTATAAATCATTACATCAGCACTGCTAGTGTCCAAATTATCAATGCTATCAGAGTTGTGATACTCGGCACCTAATAATGCTGAAATTTTAGTTAAAAGATTTAAGAAACAAATTCTTGAATATATGAGGGTTTTAATGTTAGAGTTTAATATTCTTTTACTATATAAGATATATGAGGGTTTCCATATAATTCAGTTTGATTATGTAAGATTTTCATATATAATAATAAGGTTTATATTAAAATTATGTATGATTTCTATATATAATTATACGGTTTTAAGGTTTAATAAGGTTTTAATAAATTAATTTTATAGAGGGCTGTGGTGACGCCACGTGACGAAACATGTATTCTTTTAATATATATGATTAGCTTTGGGATGGTAAAAAAAGTTTTTTATGACTTTTATTTTATTTTTATGGGGTCCATTATTTTTGTCTGAAAAAAAATAAAAAAAAATAAAAACATAAAACATCCAATTGCGTACTGCCACGTATGCGTGAATAGTGAAAACGCGGTTCTTAACTAATGACTTTTATGATCGATTTTTAAAATTTATGTGGGATCCACTATTATTTAAATATTTTTTAAAAAAAAACCCAAGATAAAAAATCAGGGGATGGAAATGCTCTAAGATATGAAAATCTTAAACACAGATCTTGGGAAAACTATAATTTGTTGTATTATATTGGTCCATTCTCATCTCAAAACACAAAATCTTTTTATGTGTAAGATTTAGGTCTCACATCAATGGCAATGAGGCAATCCTTGTTTTTTACTTAAAAAGAAGGATGGGGAAGGAATATCATCGGATTTAAATGTGTGTTTTACCAAAATCTTGAATCTCTTGTGTTTTGTGGATTTAGCATCTATGCTTCATAAAGTGAACAGAGTGACTTTTTTAATCTTGTTTTCAACTTCTTGTTATGCATCTTAACCTTTCATTTGCTTTTTCTACTTTCCTTTTAATTAGAGAAAGGAGAAAAGTAGATATGCAATGCCTTTTTTTATAAAATACAGTAAATGTGCAAGTTTGAATAAAAGATTAAAAGTATTGCAATCTTTGTGACAGCTTCTGGCTTTTTAGCTGATTTAACAAATAAAGACAAAGAAAAACATAAACAAAGAGTTTTAGTTTTGGTTAAGAGCATAAACAAAGACTTCAGACTTGTTCTTCATCTTCATCTCCATCAACTCTTTACAATATGGCTTCTCCCATATAGTTGATCTACCGATGGCAGGCTGGTCGTTGCTTCCCAAAGACTTGCTGGAGCGAATCAGTGGTGGTTTTGAGTCTTGTTTTGAGATTGTTCACTTCCGCTCTGTATGTAGCTCGTGGCGGTCGTCCATACATCTCCCAAGCTATTGGCGCCACTTAGGATACAATAGCCTTCTTCCCATTTTCAATGACAACCCTCGGTTCGAAGGCGATAAACATTGCATACTAAAGAAGATTCCATTTTTCTTGTTGAGATACCAAACTCCCTTTGATGCTGATTATTTGGTGGTTGGGATGAGCGAGAGCAAATCAGGTAAACAGAAGTTGCGGACTCTATTCCAAGATCTTGGTTTAACTTGCAAATATGGGATAGTTCTCAACACTCTTAGCTCCCAAATCATCTCTTTGGGTCATTACTACAAGGTTGGTTTTGCTTTTACCTTTGTTTTTTTTTTCTCTCTCAAAAGAATAATCATTGACAATTTGGTTATGAGATGATTCTCAACTTTAGAAAATCTTCAATATAGATAAAGTTCTACGCTGCGTCAGAGAGACACCCTAGACTTTTTCATCGTTGTTCGGAAAGAGTTGCGTTTCTTCAAATGGATAAAGAATTTGCAGTGGTAGCAAAAGTGCTTGGAGATTTAATGATGTACCGAAGCGTTGACAAGAAATGGACAGAAATCGAGGGTGAGTTTGAATCATATCAAGATATTATTTCATATAAAGGAAAGTTCTATGTTCTTGATATGAGTGGACGTGGACATGTCTTTGTTATCGAACCCTCGTCATTAAAAGTTAGCGAGATCCACGCAATCATCACACAGTCTGATGGGTGTTCTGAGGAGAAACTGGTTGTCTCAGGAGACGAGTTGTTGCTGGTGCAACGATTTACGCCAGGAGCTTATGGTTGTGAATATAAGCATACGTGGTTTAGATTGTTTAGACTCCAAGAGGAAGGCCAAAGAAGAATATGGGTTCGGTTTAATGACTTAGAGGACCGAGTGATCTTTCTTGGGTTTGGCTGGAATCTATGTTATTCTGCCAAGGAGCTTCCTGGTATGAAGAGGAACTTCGTTTTATTCGTCCTACCGAATAACGTCTTTGATGGAATACTTTTCTTTGACTTAGCAACCAAAAGAACTAGTATCGGCTCTTTTGGAGAAACTCTAGAATCTCCTATGTTATGTGGTATTCTCACGCTGCCTAATCCAGGAATCAGCATTTATGACTCATCAAGTGAATCTGAATTAGGCCCTGAATGAGAGAATGCAAATATATCTTGGATCTTCCTCAATGATACAAATATTCTGAACGGTTTTCTATTGTTATTAGAAGGCAGAAATGATATTCTAGCAAAGGTAAGGTAAGGATTCTGAATCAGTTTCATTTAATTTCATTATGTTTCAAATCTAGTTTTTGAATATTTTGTTTCTGTTTTTATCCATTGAAATTTTCAGATTTGAAGACCAAAAAAAGGAAGGTAACACAAATAGCTCTCAATTATATCTGTCCGACATGAATTGAAAGTTGTCATAAAAGGATACTTAATGTGTTGTGTCCCTATCTTTTAAGCCTGGCAACCACAAAATCTATGGCGGCGAATCAAGTCCATAAATTCTTATTCTTGTTCCAACTCATATGGGACCAAAGTTATTGCAAAAAGTAATCACTATAGATTATTTTCCCATTTCAAGGTTTGTTTATCTTATACTTTTTTTTTTTTTTCTTCCACACGAATTGTTTGTCAATTTTGGTTTTGAGATGATTTTCAAACAAATTTTTGATATCTCTACGCAATGGTATCGATTCAAGATATGAAAAAGTAATAATCCAAGAAACATCACATTCAGAGTACAAAGAAACACAAAACCATTGAACAACAAAAAAAAAACACAATAAACAAGGCAGAGACTAGTAGACTAGTAGGACTAACCACGTTTATACCAACTTGATTGAAATCAGAGGTCAAGCTTAACCGGATATCGGTCGATGCAGTGTTCCCATGGACTACTAACCGAAGGCTTAACATTGCGTAAAGCCACCCAAACCGCACTGTTACACTTAAACCCACTTCCAAAAGCAATCTGCCAAACTCTGTTACCTTTCCTCATCCTTCCTTTAGCCTCTATGTAAGCCAGTTCATACCAGATGGAGCTAGAAGAAGTGTTTCCAAATCTGTGCAACGTCATCCTCGACGCCTCGACATGAGTCTGCGAAAGCTGAAGATTCTTCTCAAGCTCATCAATCACAGCTCTACCACCAGCATGGATACAGAAATGATCAAAAGCAAGCTTGAAATCTGGTATGTAAGGCTTAAGCTTGGAATTAAACAATCTCTTCGTAACCAAAGTCGCGAAAAACAGAATCTGCTCGCTTATCGGAAGAACCAGAGGACCTAAAGTAGTGATGTTAGCCTTAAGAGCTTCTCCAGCTATAGCCATGAGATCTTTAGACAAAGAAACTCCAGTTTTGCCATTATCGTCTTGTTCTTGATACACACAGTTGAAAGCTTTCTCATCAGCTCCTTTATGAGTCCTAACCGTATGAACCAGCTTGTACTTGGATCTTCTACTATCCCTAGACTTGTTCGACAACAAAACCGCGGTTCCACCAACCCTAAACAAGCAATTAGGAATCAACATTGCTTTCTTATTCCCAAAATACCAGTTCTGAGTAATATTCTCAGTGCTAACCACAACAGCGTAAGTGTTTCTATGAACTTGAAGCATGTCTTTAGCGAGATCAATGGAGATAACACCAGCACTACATCCCATTCCACCTAGATTGAAACTCTTAACGTTTCCCCTAAGCTTATACTTGTTAACAATCATGGCGGATAGTGAAGGTGTAGGGTTAAACAAACTGCAATTCACAACCAGTACTCCAATGTCCCTAGGGTTAATTTTGGTATTCTCGAAGAGTTTGTCGAGAGCACCGAACATTACCTGTTCAGCTTCCTCACGCGCCGCCACCATCGTCGGACGCGGTGGGATACAGTGTAAGGCTTCAGGGAGATAAGTCTCTTCGCCGAGACCCGAACGCTCTAGAATCTTCCGCTGGAACTCGAGAGACGAGTCGTTGAAATCTTCGATTAGTTTGGAATGATCCATGAACTTTTGGTAACTGACTTGAAGACTCGACGGAGGGAGATAACAGGAGTAATCGACGAGGTAGATGGATCTGGGTCGGGTCATGATGAAAACGGTGGAGCCGAAAACAGCCAAGGCGGAGAAGAGGATGAAGGCGACGAGGTTGTACTGGAGATGGAGCCAAAGCTGGTAGAGATCGTCTAGGCTTAATCGAGAGATCTCCGTGACGACGACCGCCATTAACGGAACCAAGCAGAGCTTGAAGAGATGGGTTATCAGATAATGATAACCCAGCTTGACGTATTTCATGTTAACACTCTGTAAGAAATTCGGAAGCTTACGGGTCCTGCTCTGCGTCCGGATCTGTACGGATCCGCCATTGACGGGTGCATCAGCGTCCATGGCCGATTAACGGAATCTCTCCAATAAAAGTGGAAAGACGTTTAACAGTAATTTGCTGGTTTTATTGTGGAGCGCTCATGCGCGAGTGTAAAAGTGTATGTATGTATATAAATGCGAGATCGGAAGAAATGGAATAAAAAAAAAAGGGTTTTTTGGATTAGAAAGAATGGTAAGTGAGTTTGATAGAACTACAAACAGTGAAAAGAAGGCATTGATGAACACGTATAGGAAGAATTAGGAATGACGTGTAGAAGGAAGAATGTAAATCCAAGACAGAAGCGGAAAGAGAAAAACAGTTGATCGGTCGAAAACCTGTGTTGCGATTCAGAAAGAGGAGAGGACGAATAAAAATGTTTTGATTAGATTTGTTTCTTAGCCTTTAATGTGTACTTTGTGTATATATAGCAAAAAGACGTGGTATCACGAGTCACCAAAATCAGGCTCTGTGAGGAAGGGTAATTCTGTGATTTGTGAGGTTCAATTGAGGATAAGGCTGGTATTTATGTTTGGGGTCAAGTGGGGGAGGAAGTAGAAGTGGAACGTGAAAAATGTTAATAAATTTGCCAACTTAATGTTTTGGGTTTCATAACTACCTTGGCCCAATATATTTAATATGGCTTTTGATTAAGACGCAAGACTTTCGTGAGTTTTGGTGGACTAGTCTTATGAGGAGTGCGCTTATATGATGGTTATTTGACGATACTGTGTTTTCATAATTGGAAAAAGTAGAAATGTGGTTGCCAATAAAAAGGAGGTAGAAATGTGTCTTCATAAAGGAAACTTTATGCATGCTACAATATAAAGGATAAATACCGTGAATCATATACATGTTGTTTTGCCTTTTGGATTCAGGTGGTTTTGTAACCTAGAAATTTTTTTGTTTTGGATTTATGTTTAAGGGATGTATGTACTGGACTTAGCTCTGAAAACCCAGATCCCAAACTTGGACTGATGCTATTTCCACCCGATATATATATATATTAGGATGACCATTTTAACCGAACCGAATTAATCAAACCGAAGTGAACCGACTATTTTGTTAGTTTGGTTTAGTTTAGTTACCTACCAGAAACCGAATGGTTCAATATTTTATATAGTTTGGTTAACTGATTGGAACCGAACTAACCGATATGATAGAAGCTTTGATATGCACACATCCTACCTATCAATAGTACAAGTTGCAAATATACAATCAATATTTGAAAAACATGATGTTTTTAGTTACTTGGTATGTATATTTTACTTTACATTTGCATGTATTTGTTAAGATTAAAAGGTGAATATAAATTATATAACTATTTGATTTTTGTTTTGTAGAGTCTCGATACCAAATTAAGGAGTAAAAATTTTTGGCAGATGAAAAATTATGACAATGGTTTAAAGTCAAGACATTAGTATTTATTTTTATTTTTATTAAATTTGAAAGTTTGAGATATATTTAGTTTGGTTTTGAATTACGATTTTGTATTTGTACATGTCATAATCGTAAATACTAAAGTACTAACCAAATGAACCAATGAACCACCTTAATTAAACTAACTGAACAACCCACTTTTGAACCGAATAACCGACGTAACCGAACCAAACCGAACCGAACAATCTTAGAACCGAACTAATACGAACCATACATAAATCTCCTAACCGATTGACAGGTTTTTCCTAGAACCGAATGAACCGAATCGAAAAAATCCGTCTAAACCGAATGACCACTCCTACTATATATATAGAGAGATTCATGACCAAGAGAGGAGAGAGGAAACTTGCGGCGAATCCCTACCAAAATTAAGTTGGAGTAGTCGCACCTTGGGACAGAGATATACCCTAGGCCGCCTAGAGAGAAGTATGAAGATTCGTCCTGTATCAATGTAGAGAAGTTTGAGAAGGTCAAAAGTTTTTGGGTTAGGACGAAAATTTAAAGGTGGGTTCGGACACTATGATCTACTACATGTTGGTTTTGTCAAACTCTCAATAGTTTGAAAGTTTTCCTCGTTTTAATAAGACTAATCTGTGCATAAATTTGTTCGAGCAGTCTAGGGAAAGACTGTTAAGAGGAGCAGACATATTTAGAATGACAAAAAAAAACTATACAAACAGTTAAGTAAAAACTATACCATCAACAATAAACATTTTTATTTCATGAATCAAAGTACTTTTCTACTTATAATTGTATTAAAAAAAAATGAAAATATTAGTTATCTTTAGATAAGGACTTTCACCAATCTTGAGCAATTTAAATATTGCAACGGTCTGATATGATATTGACACAAATATTTTTATGTTGGTCTAATTAGTGTATTGTGTTTTACTAATGTATGGTTTTGTTATCAAAAGTATATAAAAAAAAAAACAAATTAGTTCCCTTTACTTCATGTATCAAAGTCCAAGACAATTCATGTATCAAAGTCCGCTAGAGATAATGAAGTTTCGAAAGAGATTAAGTATGGGAGTTGATATATCTATTATAGTTCAACGTATATAATAATAATCCATTAAAAAAATTTATAAGTTAGGAGTACATGAAGCGAACGACTAAAATAACTTAAAGAAATAGATTGAGAAAACAAAAATTACAGAGAATGTGAATAATAAAAATATTATTCTTGAACAGCACTCAACCTTTTCTTGCGGGCCTTGAGTCGTTCGACACCTTCCTTCTTCTTTTCCTGCGCAATCTGCAGAATTTCACAAAAACAAAAACAAAACACCAATATTTAAACATTTTAAGTTACTATGATTCTGCAGCTTTTTAAACAATAGCGAAATCCATATTCAAGAGACCAGACATATAAATACTTATCTACAAAAAAGAAAGAAGGTAACTGAAAAAGTACCTTAATGGCTTGGTAGAGCTTCCTAATCTTACTGGACATCATTACTGTGGCCGTATCAACGTTATCTTTAACAATTTGCTTACTATCAGGAACTGATGCTTCTTCACCTTCATCCACCACACTGCCCGTCAGTTCCTTCTTAAGTTCTTCCTGGTATTGCTTCTCAAGAGCCGCCATCTACATAAAATCACCACATACAAAGTTAAACTTGATCAACACATAACACCAGCGTATAATAAGTTTGAGGATCTTCAAGAACACCTGGCAATGGAAGAACTTCGTTTCTGACTGCTTCTTGTACCCTTTCCATGGTTTCAACACAATGAGGAACATATCCTTCTGCTTCATTGTCCACAAAATGGTGACAAGTGCGGCGGTGGAGGTCTGCTTGTTCAAGAAAAGAAAGCAGAAGACAAATGTTTAAAGAGACTAAAACGGTCGTAAGAAAATTAAAAGCAAAGAGTTATGAATGTGTTACCTTCCGACCATACACTCTTCAGTTGGCAAGATTTTGCGAGCATTCGCGCAGTCAAAGATCCACTGTGGTTGAACATATTCCCTTGACAGATACAAATGACCCGCGCTTGGCTTATCGATGATCTACGACAATAGAATGGATGTTATCGAGATTTATCTATCGAGACATATGTTAAACAACCAAAGCTAATTGGAATACGTGATGTGTAATACTCTCATCATCTTCCTTGAAAGGGGCACCTTCTTCTTCCCAAGACACCATCCCACCAAAAGCAGTAAGCACAACTACCAGGTGATCTCTTGGAACCTAAGATAAGTATACACAATTATTTAACAAGAGATAATTAATCCCCAGTTATGAAAAAATTAATTATATTCACGACACTGGTTTGAGAGGAAACCCAAGAACACAGATCTCCAAATATCAAGATATGGGATGCAAAAATACATGTCATTCATAAAAAACCATAGACATGTTAAACCCAAGAGCATGTTTGTCCCTTGCCAATGGTTTGACTATCTTACAAGAAAATTCAGTGATGAAAAGTGTCTCAGGAAGGAATGAGTCAGTATCTCACGGCTCAAGAAAAATTTCAGACCCATGAAGAGTGACTTGCACACTCTTGTTTCTTCATCCTCTTCAACCTCTTTATTGGTATCTGCAACGAGATGCATCAATGCCCCAGGCTCACTTGAAGGAAACAGACCCTCCAACCAGGAATCAAGGATTGGTGGATATTTCACATTCATAGAATGTAAAGCTTAAAGTTAATGAAGGCAAGAAGAGTCTGCTTTAATGAGAACTTGTCAGCATATGTCCACACATAAAAGAGAACTCAAATTATAATTAATTATTAACTGATGAGCTAAGGTTAACAAAAGACGAGAGAAAGAGATAAGGAGTTCTCACCTCATACATTTCCAAATTGTTTAGCATGGCACCGAAGTCAACATCATTTGTAACGGCTTGTTGTATTGAATGAGGAGCCAACCAGGTGATCTTTTGACCTTCTAATTCAGCCTATCAAGATAATTACTGAGGAATTACTTCGCTAGTTCCATGATCAAATTTAAAGATAAAGTAACACAATACCTGATAATATATGCCCTTTACAAACACTTTCCGTAATGCATGAGTACGCGAAATGTAAGCTTGCCATTCATGGCTCAATCTGATACTCGCAAAGTAAGACAGCGGATATGAGACTAATAGAAACTGCCACTAAGTTACTTAAAACACAAGGAACCAAGAGGAAATATAATAACTTCAAGCTTTTTTTCTATCTGAAGCAGGTAATACCGCAAAAAGATGAACCATTGTAAGACAGTCATCCAAGTCGCGTAGTGCATCGATAAATGTAGGATACCTAAACATTTACAACACAAAACAGAAATGGGTCAAAACAAATGGATGTTCAGACACAGCTATAGATTATAGTGTCTGCAACAAACCTTTCACGGATCGATCTATCTAGCGTGTAAGTGAGTTGGCGAGTAAGCAGATAGCGAGCTAGCTCATCTTTTTTCTTGGCCTTTGGCTTTTTTGACCTTCTTTTGGTATGTTTTTATTTCCCTGAACCTCTCAACAAGTGGCTCGTGCTGAAAGAAAGAAATGTCCTTAACATGGTAGTAAGTGTGATGGTTTCCCTTCACCTTCTTCTTCGGTTCTCGGGGAAATATACCTTTCACGATACATAGTCTTCTGAAATGCCCAAAAAGAAAGGTACGATTGAGTTTTCAGGAAAGCATATTGAAAAAAAGGCTTAATCCAGCAATCAGGGATTTTGAATTAGATAAAACAGATTAGCCTATCTGTTTCTTGTATTCGAAGAAACAATTTACGGATTGAAGATATATCAAACGAACCCTTACAGCAAAAAAGCAAATTATTAGTAAGCACTAGTTAAAAGATAAGAGAACATCAAAATAAGAGCAAATCCAAAAATCTTATCGTAAGTGTTTAGAACTTATAAAATATAAGAACATCACGAAAACTTGATATAAATTCAGAGAAAAAACCATCTCAAAAAGCTAGTGCATACTAAGATTGTACCAACAAGGATTTGAAGAAAAATCGTGACAACGACGTAAAGAGAATGAACCTGAATAGATTCAAGTTAACTTGAAGATGCTTAAGGGCTTGACCCCTGGTCATATTACCGAGCCACATTTCCTTCCTTCTTCTTTCCCTGCAAAAGACGAACAGCACCAAAGATATCTTTTATTAAGCAGCTTTAATTTGATTCAACGAATCTTCAGAACAATACAGCTTCGAACCATCACAAATACTCACCGCTGGCCTGTAAGGACAGTGGTGAGAACTTCTTTAGGAGTTCTTATATAATATAATATTAATATTTTATATTTAATTTTATTATTTAATTAAATTTTAATTTCAAAAAATAATTAAACTAATTATATAATGACAAATGTTTTTAAAGTATTCTAAATTGTTCTCAAATAAAACATGTTCTCACAATTTTTGTTAAAATATTATTATTTTTTATTAATTTTACATTATTTCAATCATAAAAACATCCTCTTAAAACATTCCACTAAAGATGGTCTAATACTTCGCTGATTTGAGGTTTTTAGGATTTTTTTATTATTAATTTTTCTTGAAATCTAAAAAAGAAAAAAGAGCCAATCGGGTGCTGACACGTAAAGATGAACACTGAAGAAACGATATCTTCAGATCCTAATATAAGGACCGGTTGTTAATATTCTCTGGGACCCACTATTTTTTTTTTTTTTCTATATAAGAAACTGAGTCAATAATCCAATAAAATCCTCTCATGGAGGTGTTCTAATTTATCCATTATCTTGTTCATGTTCATGTGGGTCCAATAGATTCATTGTCATGGAAACATAATAAGACAGAAATCGAACCAAACAAGTTTTTATAATCTAGAGGGTATAAATTAGACTAATCAAAATTTTACTAGTCAAATTGTGTGCAACCAAACCGAATAAATCAAAATTTACTATTCCTAAATTTATCCGAAATCAAAATTTATTTTTCGTGTAAACTTTTTATGATCTCTATCTATATTTGTGTGGATTCAGTGATTTGAGGTTCTTAGGATTTTTTTATTATTATTTTTTTTTTGAAATCTGGAAAAAAAGAAAAGAAAAAAAGAGAGCCAATCAGATGCTGACACATAAAGATGAACAGTGAAGAAATAATATCTTCAGATCCTAATATAAGAACCGGTTGTTAATATTCTGTGGGGCCCACTATATTTTTAGTTTGTTTTTTTTCTACATAAGAAACTGAGCCAGGAATCCCATAAAATCCTCTGATGGAGGTGTTCTAATTTATCCATTATCTTGTTCATGTTCATGTGGGCCCAATAGGCTCATTGTCACGAAAACAGAATAAGACAGAAATTGAACCAAACCAAGTTTTTATAATCTAGAAGGTATAAATTAGACAAATCAAAATTTTATTAGTCAAATTGTGTGCAACCAAACCGAATAAATCAAAATTTACTATCCTAAATTTATCCGAAATCAAAACTTATTTTTCGTGTAAACTTTTTATGATCTCTATCTATATTTGTGCAGATTCGGTGATTTGAGGTTCTTAGGATTTTTTTCTATTATTATTATTTTGAAATCTGGAAAAAAAGAAAAGAAAAAAAAGAGCCAATCGGATGATGACACGTAAGGATGAACAGTGAAGAAACAATATCTTCAGATCCTAATATAAGAACCGGTTGTTAATTTTCTGTGGGGCCCACTACTTTTTTAGTTTTTTTTTTTCTACATAAGAAACTGAGCCAAAAATCTCATAAAATCCTCTGATGGAGGTGCTCTAATTTACCCATTATCTTGTTCATGTTTATGTGGGGCCCAATAGACTCATTGTCACGAAAATAGAATAAGACAGATCCGAACCAAACCAAGTTTTTAGAATCTAGAAGGTATAAATTAGCCAAATCAAAATTTTACTAGTAAAATTGTGTGCAACCGAACTGAATAAACAAAAATTTCATATTCCTCAATTTATCGGAAATCAAAATTTATTTTTCTTGTAAACTTTTTTATGTTCTCTATCTATATTTGTGCGGATTCACTGATTTGAGATTCTTAGAATTTTTTTATTATTATTTTTTTTGAAATCTAGTAAAAAAAGAAGAGTCAATCGGGTGCTGACACGTTAAGATGAACAGTGAAAAAACGATATCTTCAGATCCTAATATAAAGACCGGTTGTTAATTTTCTCTGGTGCCCACTATTTTTTAATATTTTTTTTTCTACATAGGAAACTGAGCCAAAAATCCCATAAAATCCTCTCGCTCTAATTTATCCATTATCTTGTTCATGTTCATGTGGAGCCCAATAGGCTCATTGTCACGAAAACAAAATAAGACAGAAACCGAACGAAACCAAGCTTTTATAATCGAGAAGGTATAAATTAGCCAAATAAAAATTTTACTAGTCAAATTGTGTGCAGCTGAACCGAATAAACCAAAATTTACTATTCCTAAATTTATCCGAAATCAAAATTTATTTTTCGTGTAAACTTTTTATGATCTCTATTTGTGTGGATTTGGTGATTTGAGGTTCTTAGGATTTTTTTTTTTATTATTTTTTTTTGAAATCTGGAAAAAAAGAACAAAAAAAAGAGCTAATCGGGTGTTGACACATAAGGATGAACAATGAAGAAACGATATCTCCAGATCCTAATATAAGGACCGGTTGTTAATTTTCTGTGGGGCCACTAATTTTTTAATATTTTTTTTTCTACATAAGAAATAGAGCCAAGAGTCCCATAAAATCCTTGATGTAGGTGCTCTAATTTATCCATTATCTTGTTCATGTTTATATGGGACCAATATGCTCATTGTCATAAAATAGAATAAGACAGAAATCGAAACAAACCAAACTTTTATAATCGAGAAGGTATAAATTAGCCAAATCAAAATTTTACTAGTCAAATTGTGTGCAACCGAACCGAATAAACCAAAATTTACTATTCCTAAATTTATCTGAAATCAAAATTTATTTTTCGTGTAAACTTTTTATGATCTCTATCTATATTTGTTATGGAAGTTGAATGAATCTACAAATGTTGACTATATACGAAGCCAAACGCATCCATTATGTTAGAATTAAGCATTTGGCTTAATTTATGAGGTTTTGCTTCGTATATAGTCAACATTTGGCTTAAGCGATAGTCATCTTCCTCTTTAGAAGCTTGAAAAAAAGTATCATATTAATAATAAAGATGTAACTTGTAGCCTACAAGTTGTAGCGCTGTAGAAATAGAACACTTAGATTTCGCTTTTACCCATTCAAACTGATAAGTTTTGTCATCTACTTTGGTTTGCTTTTGTTTTCATTCTTGGGTTTGTGCATAGAAATTTTTGAGTCTAAAAAAAGAAATGCAGCAATTTTTTTTTTTTCATCATCTAAAACAGCGGAATCAACACAAAGTTAGAGTTAGATGAATGATGAACATAAAGTTTCTTTTGTTTGGCAAATTAGCCAAACTTGAGGGTTTAAAAATTTCTCAAGCAAATTAATTAAAAAAATAATAAACATAAATTAATCCATCACATCATTTATCACCAAAATAGCAAAAGAACTTAATAGAAAAATTGCATAAAACTAGGAGATCCCAACTCTAAATGTTTAATAGACTATTTATAGTCAAAACAAGAGTATTTTGCAGTCAAAGCTTGGTCAACATAATTTTTGGAAGAATCAGAATGCATTGTCATCACTAGTTTCGTCAATTAGTGGCGATATTGGATGTTATGGGTTGGATATTGACACCCTTGCCGCTAGTGGGTGGCGACAGTTTCTTGTGCCTTTTCTTTTCGACCTCTATGTCACCACCTAGTGGTAACAATGACCTCAGGTCTTGACTTGGCCGCTTACTTAACTACTATTGACATTTCCTTTCTTCACATGCCTTAAACAACCTCCTCATCACTCACAAACATCTAAGAAATCCACAAAGAGCACCAAATGCCAATGTAGATACCTAAAGGCCTAAGTAATGTGTTCTTCTAAATCTAGATCAAAATGCATGACGAATGAGCCTAAATGAATGAAAACTTACCAAAATAATGAGAAGTCATTGGTCAAAATGGGTAAAATAGGGAACTCAAAAATAAATTATATAATTCCCTTTTTTCAGTAGTTGCATATATTTCATTTCGTATTAAAGAAAGCGATATGTCATTTCAGTTAGACGAATAGGTTCCTTCCAAGAGAAATATATACTAATTGTTAGATAGAACTAAAACCCAATGAATGAAATTTGACATAACAAACACATAAAATTGCTAAAAAGACTAGTCTTGATTTATGAGGTTTTTTCTGGAGTTTTAAGTATCCAGATTAAAACGTATCTTTATTGTATCGATCAACACAATCCTCTTTGTGTCGATCGGCACATATTTCACAGATTTTATTTGTAGACAACCCTTGGGTATGTCGATCGACACACCCGTGTGTCGACTGACACATGGCGTTCAAAATCTTCGATTTTGTTGATTTTCGTGAATTCGGTTCTTGAATCTTGAGGTGAGTCCAGAAAGATCTAGAGTCCATACACACACATACACCCCCATCTCTACTACAACCTTGCGGCCCAAAATACCGGAGTGTCTCGAGTTCAACCTAAGGTAAGCTCAATAGCTGACTAGTGGATCCCCTTACACCAAACCCCACTCGCACTCACGGACCCGAAAAGCCCAGAACCATTCACTCGAATGCCCAGGAACACCCCAAATCGGGAGGATATGGTAGGTGATGTTTTTGACCCGGAACACTACGACTCTTCGTAAATATAGTTGAGGCTCTCTTCATGAATAGTTTGAGAAATCTCATTTGATCCTTTAACTTCTTCGAGTTGTTCTTTACTTCCACTAGTTTCTTTTGAAAGAAACTCTCTTTCGAGAAAAGCACAATTACGAACAACAAACACTTTGTTATTAGTGGGATGTCAAAAATAATAACCTTTCATTTGTTTGGGATAACCTACGAAGTAGCATTTAAAAGATTTTGGTCCAAGCTTATCAATAAATAACCGTTTTATAAAAGTTTCACAACCCAAATTTACAAAAAAAGACTAGGAACCTTTTTAGTTCATACTTATTTTATACTGATTTTGATGGACATATGTTTTTTTTTATAAATGAAGACGTATCTAGAGCATATCCCCAGAAGGATAATGAAAGATCCGTGTGACTCATCAGTGATCGAACAATGTATAGTAAAATTCCAATCCTTTCGGAAGTTAAGGATGCCCATATGATTTATCCTTTTTTGAAAAATATTGGTGAATCTTTCGATCTCGTTGTCTATTTCCTTATTCTTGTTTGTAATAGAAAAATAGGAGTGAGCATGAAATTCCAAAATCCAAAGATTCCAACGAGAATTGAGGTTGTTAAAATAATATATTCTTTTAGTGCGTATTTAATTTAATCAGGGTTTCTCGAGATCCCGAGATTGCAACACACGCACCACATCATGAATTAGATATCTCACTCAAGATTCTAAATAACTACTGTTTGGCCTTGATTTAATATCCTAACTTCGGCCTAACGATCAGGGCCATTAGGGAGTGAAGACAAAGACCAAAGCAATGAGCTTGCACAAGTTGAGACCATGGACAAATATATAAGCAAATGTAATAGTGTATAATGGTCATAATTCAAACGACACACTACACCATCGTATTTAGCTCCCAAGAGCTCTCTTGCATTCTCTCGATCAATACAACAAACAAGCTTGGTCAATTCTATCAAAAACCCTCGACGAGATTCAACCCGCGTTTTGGTGAGATCTCATGATTTACTATAACAGATTTTTGAAAATTTACTTCAATACTAAAATAAATAAAAAATAAATATTTACTTTGACGTTCAAAATCTAAAGTAAAAAATCGATATATATTATTATCACATTAGATGATGACCCGCGTTATAGTACGGAAGAATAAAGTTTTGCTAATATATTTTAGATTTGTTGGGTTTTAATTATTTTTGAAAAAGTAGGCTTAAATCTGATTTTTTAAAATAGTAAACATTGTAACAAAATCAAAGTACACTATTAATAATTGTTATAATAGAAAGAAACATAAGTAAAATAAAACAATGAATTGAACTCATTACAGCATATATTCATTAGATTAAGAATTTGGAAATTTTTAAAATAATTAAATTTAACCAATATATAATAAAATATGTAAATAACAAAAGTAAGATTTGATATCCAAGCTTTTCAAAAACTTTGTTAAGAACAACATTGTTGTTTGTTTAATTGGTATCTCGTCTTCATCAACTATAGATGCAATCAGATGTTTTCATCAACTATAGATGTAGTCATATTGGAATAATCAGTAATAAAAAGATCTTCTGGAATGTCAATCAAAACCTTTGTTATTAGACTCATTTATTTTACCATATCTTATATTAAACACGCAATTTAAAATTTTTATCTCATTCTAGCGCTACTATCTAGACCACAAAATAACCTCTCATTCTTTGTTAGTCTTAAGATTTCAACATGTCCTCAAAAATCAGAAGAATTTAAAGATGTCTTGAAAGTATCAACTTTACTTCCTTTATGTATTACTCGAAATGGTTTCATATTGCACATAAATACACATCAAGATATAAAGGGATTCTGAAACGCAAGTGTGTCTTTCTGCCTCCTGGCAACAACAAAGAAGCAATTCTGCTATATGCAATATTAAGCACCACCTCACCTTTTCTCTTAGACCTCACCCTTTCTCTTGAGAGCAGCTGATAAAATCACCCATAAATATGTTTTACTTGTACCTCCAAATACGTATACAAACAACATATCACATTTTCCAGCAATGATAACATTCATGATAATATTGTATACTCCTTTATGCTCATTCGTTAACTTTGGTAACAACTCTATGTGATCATTTTCCTATTGAGCTCTATCATAATTTCATTCGTCAAACAAAAGTTTATTTTGTGATCTCTGTTGAAGGTCTTGGTGTTGCTATGGCATTTCATCAAATCTAGCCAATGAATTTTTGTTATTTTCATGAGTTTCTCAATCTCAAGCAAGATGTAACTTTTCATGAGTTTCGTTCTTGGTTTGTTGTCTTTATCCAATATAAGTATCTTAATACCGAATTTAGACTTTACCTAAGATAAGGCTACATAAAGCATATAATCGTTAACTATGTCAACATCTTCATTAGTAGGACATCATCTCTCTATCCGGATAAAGATTTGGATCAGTATAATCTACAAATTCGATCCATAAACTGTTTCAAGTATGGATTTGATTGGCTTCGAACAAAGGGTTATAAGAAGATCTTCTGGAACGTCAATCAAAACCTCTTTGTCATTAGGCTCAGTTATTTTATCATCTCCTATATCAAGTAGCCATTATGAAAATTCATTTATCTCCTTCGGAACATTACTATTAATACTACTAAGAAATCTCATATTCTTTGTTAGTCTCAAAATTTCAAAATGTCACAAATCAAAAGAACTTGAAGAAGCCATGGTAATATCAAGGGTTTTGTGCAAAAAAACCATCAAACTTATTTTTTTGTGCACCGCAAGCCCTCACCTAAAACTTGTGCAAATCAAACCACTCATCTCGCAAAATCCCCGCAATATAGCCCTTGCGCATATTGCCTACGTGGCAGGAAAAAACGGTGTTAAAAATTAACGGTAAGAACCGAACGATGTCGTATTGGACGAGTGAAAAACTACACGCAATTTTGCTCTAAAACAAAAAAAAAAAATCTTTTACGTCTTAGTCTTATAGTCTTCTTCTCCAAAAAAAAACCCAGAAACCCAGAAAATCAAAACAGATCTTGGTTATGATGTAAGACGTAGAACTATAGAAAGCTGCAAAATTACTCAATGCAATGTCGATTTCTTGAGATTGAAAGATTTGAGAATTGATGTGGAAGACAATGTTAGTTGATTTTTGTTTGACAAGATTCTTCTCTGTTTCAGATTCGAATTTTGTGTTCAATCCAAAAAATCTGGAAACTGAAATCGAAACTTGTTAAAAAGAATTGGGAGGAAGCAAAAGAAGATGAGATTATGACAAGAATATGGAGAAAAAAGTAAACAGTTTTCTTTAATTTACTCTTCTCAATAAGAATTTAATTGTCTCTCAATAAGTTATGAGCACCATCTCTGTCTTCACCAAAGCACACCATCATCATCATTATGAATGCGTAAAGAAGAATAAAAAATTAAATTAGGCAACTTTTGCCACTTTCAAATTCAATCAATATTTGTGGAACTCGAAGGAGAGATGAAATCAGCACCGATCTCGTGCAACCTCGTCTAACTCCGATCATCACTTTTTCTCCGATAAAGACTCACCGCTTTCTCCTTCTCTCCCGTTTCTCAGTACACAAGCCCAACGAAAACCATGGCGAGTGTGGATACACGCGCGACGTCTTTCAGGAACGATTTGCACACCGACGACGCCGCATGGAGGTTCGGAAGAAATCACCGCCGCTCTCATTCGACGGAGATTGCCCTGGAGGTGAAGATTTTGAGCTTGTCTTCGTCGTTGCTCTGAGAGAAAATCTACTGCGTTTATCCCTGTCGTAGGATGTCAGAAAAGAAAATGCAGTGAATCGAGATCCTTCGGATCTGGTTGGCCACGTTGCCTGTTTCATCTTCTTTGGCGAACAAATCGTGTTGTTTTTTTTTTAGAGAAAATCGTGTTGTTTTTAATTTCACAAATACGACGTCGTTTGGCTGTTTCCGTCAAAATTTTAACGTCGTCTTCCAGTGCCACGTCGACAATATACGCAAGGTTTGTATTGCGGGTTTTTCTTGAGGTGATGGGATTGACTTGCACAAGTTTCAAGTGAAGGCTTGCGGTGCACAAAAAAATAAGTTTGATGGTTTTTTTGCACAAAACCCTAATATCAACTCTACTTCTTTTGTGTATCATTGACAGTATCTCACAAAAATCCCTACCAAATACTAAACTTTTACTACCAAAAAGAGTATTTTGTAGATTTCTTGAGTATGTCATACATGCTTCGATCCAAAGCATAGTAGCGAATAGCTTCCTAGCCTCCTAAAATCTTGTTTTTTGTATTCTTTATCATCATTTAAAAGGCTCCTTTCGTAGCAAGCATCTTTGAACGTGTCATCAATCACGTCTTCAAAAGTTTTGATTTCTTTAAAATATGGACCTGGAACAACGTTAAGAAGAATTTTTAAATAATAGCGCTCACCCGAATATGGAGAAGTATGAGCGAATCGCCCTTCAAAGAATCCATGCTCCAATGGTTTCAATCTCTTATAATTCAATCAGGGTTTCCCAAGATCCTGAGATTGCAACACGAGCACCACATCATGAGTTAGATATCTCACTCAAGATTCTAAAGAATTACTGTTTGGCCTTGATTTAATATCCTAACTTCGTTCTAATAATATGGTCCATTAGGGAGTAGAGGCAGAGATCAGAGCAGCAAGTTCGCACAAATTAAGACCATGAACAAATATATAAGCAAACTAGGGGATATGGCCCGCGCCAAAGCGCGGAAAAAGATATTAGATAGTAGATATTGAGATGAGTATTCGCTTGATTGTAAATGTTGAAGCAAACACGATTTGAGAAGGACATCACAAAACAACTGAAGTCTATTACACGAGAAAACTAATATAAGCCATTAAATCCTTAATCAATTTAGTGTATTGACATATACGAAACGTAAATAAACTAACACCCAATCTTAAATTTTCCAACTCAAAGCATACAGCGCGGTGGTTTCTCTCTCTAATAGGACCGTTGCGCGATCGAAAATAACCAACATTAACGACTCTTCCAATAAAATCTAACATCGAATATTCAAAGTGAATAAAATCAATATTTACGAATTCAATCGAAACAAAATCTACATCGTTAACACTCACCAACCAAGCAATCACTGTACTCAATTATACTGTTGATATCCTCAAACTCGACAAAAGCAAAATAAGGACATGATCCTAATGACCGAGCCATCTTCACAAAAGTTTCAGATAACCACACTTTTTTCAATTCACGATCAGTGGGTTTGAACTTTCAGATTACATCTTCTAAACCAAAGTCACTAATGAAAACTCAATTCTTCAAAGTCAAGAACGTCGAGAACTTTGAGTAATAATACATATCCACTAAAAGTTGCTGCCTCATACCCTAATGCAATGAAAACATGTTTTTAATTAGAAGAATGAAACTAAATTCGCATATGTATTTACTAAATTTTCTAGATCTGAAAATGATTATCTACGACAATGAACTCCATATATATTTTAAGATGTTATGAGATAATAGATGTTTTTCGGAATTCCCAAGTGATATAATAGTATTTAATACACGATAGCAAATATGAAGTATCTAACTATAACTCATCTCTTATAAACCATAACACATTAATATTTTTACACTATAGTTAAAGTACTTATATGTGAAAGAATCTAAACCTTAATGCCTTCTTTAAAAAAAACAAGCACGTTAATATACAATACACGATAGCTAAAATAGTTATTTGTGGAGGATTCTAAACCCTACACCTTCTTTACAAACCCAAACACATTAATGCACAATATACAACAGCCAAAATGCTTACCTGTGGCGGAAGCTAAACCCTAATCCCTCATTAATAAACTCAAGGACATTAATATACAGTACACGATAACTAAAATACATATTTTGTGGAAGAATTTAAACCCTAACTCCTCCGTTATAAACCCAAACATATTAATATACAATACACGTTAGCTAAAATACTTATTTGTGGAGGACTATAAACCATAACCCCTCCTTTATAAACCCAATCACATTAATATACAATATATGATATCTAAAATAATTATATAAGAAGGAATCTAAACCCTAACCCCTCATTTATAAATCCAAACACGTTAATATACATTACACAATAGCTAAAATACCTATATGTGAAAAATTCTAAACCATAGCCCCTCCTTTATAAACCCAAGCACATCAATATACAATACATGATAGCTAAAATGCTTACATGTGAGAATCTAAACCCTAACCCCTCCTTTATAACCCAATCATATTAATATATAGTACACGATAGCTAAAATATTTATGTGTGGAGGATTCTAAACCCTAACTCTTCTTTTATAAACGCAAACACAAAAACATATAGTACAAGATAGTTAAAATCCATACTTGTGGGGGAATCTAAATCCTAATCCCTCCTTTATAAACCCAAACACATGAATATACAGTACACGACACCTAAAACCCTTACATGTGAAGGAATCTTAAACCTAACCCCTCCTTTGTAAACCTAAACACATTAATAAACAGTATGTGATAGCTAAAATACTCATCTATGAAGGAATCTAAACATTAACCCCTCCTTCATAAACCCAAACAAATTAATCTACAGTACACAATAGCTAAAAACTTATTTGTAGACAAAGCGAAACCCTAAAACCTAAAGTTCAAAATGCGAAACCATATATCCTAAACCCTACATGGGAGAACCCATTAACACCAATATACAATACGTAATTGATAAAATATTTTTTAATCTATCAAATATAAACCCTAAATTGGAATAGGAGAACCCAAACACATCAATATGCAGTACCCCCATGGAAAGTTTCCAAGTTTAAAGCGAAACCCTAATTTTAAATTTTAAATCCAAGCACATCAATATACAGTACTCCCATGAAAATCTAAACTCTTGTCTTCGTGCGGAAACTGACGTTGACGTTGTCCCTCTGGCTAGAAATAAGTTTTGCTTCTCAAACATCATTTGCAGGTACTTACCTTGTTTACAGGTTTCTTTCAATCTGCAAGGCACAAGAAAAGATAAAAGACTTTGATCCAAACTCTTAATTTTATTCTTTGCAGCTCCCTTCCAAACACCAAATCAAAGTCTCCTACACATGCATAAATTATACCTCGAGCTGCACATGGAGTTTTTTTTGTACTTCCATATTTGAAGGCACATAGCCTCTGTTTATAATACTTATTATGTTGTTGTATGAAATTATGAGCACAATTTGTTGTAAGACTTCATACAAGGTAAGAATTTGTTTAAAAAATGGTGTAGTTCTTGTGCTGTTACCAAACATAAGAAAAAAGACTTTTCCCTTTCAAATCAAGAGATGCTATTTGTTCATGCGGTGTCAACTTCTTCTCTAGTGAACTTGTAATCACCAAAAAAATCTTAATCCTATGAAATTCTATGAAAAGTAAATGTTGACTGTAATAAGAACCTGTAAATTGCTTTTACACCATACGTCTAATTCTCATTCATATTTCCCCCTTTTCCATTTTCTTTTTGTTCTCTTAGTCTCGTTGCTTATCTTATTTCTTTTAAAGATCTGTCGTATATCTCATATATTCCACATGAATAAAAAAAAAAGATGAAAAGAACCAATGGATTCTCTCCAACACACAATCAATCTTTTTTTAAGCAATATATTGAAACAAAAACCTTCTTTACATCATGATTCTAAAACTTTTTATGAAAAAAAATCTAAACACAAAGAGAAATAAAAAGAAAAGCAAATCCTCATCTCGATGTCAACCAAACCTCCATGATTAAAATCGTCAAACCGTCTATCTCCCATTATACGAATGGACGATATACGATTCCTCATGTTTTTCTATAATGCCTTTGCAATTTGAGTCGAAGGGTCGATGCCTCACCATGTCTCTGCCCATTTATCTCCACCCTTGTAGAGTGAATGATTATTTGATAGGAGTAGCAGGTTAGAAATAGCACCCACTTGTTCAATAAATTATCCATGATAACCTTCAAAACCTCATCCCATGTTGCCGAGAATCGAGAGCCAAGTACTTTGATCCGGTAATCCAAAGTACTTGCAAGTAGCCATGGCGTCGAGATAGTGTTTAGTCATATACTTCGCACTTCCAGTAACAGATGCTGGTATATATATACTCTTTCCCTGATTCGACATGTTAGTATTTTTCTTCTTTGCCGTCTTTGCAAGCTCATCATAACTCTCGGAACGAAGTTTATTTTGATTGTGCCAAACGTATCTCAAACGATTACTCTCGGTCATGGTATAAACGTCAACCAAGAACTGCTGGAACAAATTCCCAGCCATGAGAATCCTTGGAGCTTCACCAGCTCTTTCAAATATACGAAAAGCAAAAAATTTGCGCATTGTAATTGTCTTTCATTTTCTCCCAGCGGTGTCGACGTATCGATATCAATTTCGAGTCTGAAACCATCTTCACCATAGGGGAACAATAAAGGATATTGGAGGGCTAAGTAAGCAGGATGTAGCTCACTAATACTTTGGAATTTTCCCGAGTTAGTCTCAAGTACAATATCACGTGAGAGGTGAGCTTTGTCAAAATCCCCAGGTATGAGCCGCAACTTCATCAGCGGTTGGAAGATTATGCATTCGCCCATCTGTTTTTCTATCACTAATCAATCTTAGGTTTACATTCTCACAATTAGTGCCACTTTCAAACCTATCTCTGGCCACTCTAAACGCCTTTACATGTGGATTGTGTTCATCAAGCATCTCCCTCAGAAGTTTAACAAACTCCTCATCTATTGATTATGTAGAACCTTTTGTCCTGACAAAGTAAACAATGAATAATATCAGAGTCGAATTTTTGTAATCGTGAAGGAGTCAAAAGATTGCAGTAACTCTACCATAAGCAGCAATACGATTTTTGTCCTCGTTCTTAGTATCGTGGATATAGAGCTGCAGAAAGACTGCTTTTTCCACGCTTCGGCAAGATATCTCCTATACGGTGATAATTCTCTCCACACATTTGAAATACATACGGAGCTGTTCCGGTATTAATGGAATGAACCACGGTTCCACCAAGCGAAGTAAAAGAAAACAACATGTCATAAGCCCTCAAGAGTTCATGAAAATTCTTGCTCCGTGTGTCCCTGTTGTACATCAAAGCATTTAATGTAGGAGGAGGTGTCTACAAAAGTGGGAGTTTTACTATCCCGAGAAGACAACACAGGGACAAGGTAGGAATGACCCTCTTAAATCGACGATTGTTCCGCTCTCCAAACCACATATAAGCCCCACAATGTGTACACTTGAAAGTTGGATCGCCATCATCATTATAACTTGGTTGTTAATGTATCATATTAATTAGATGGTGAATTATGAATAACAAAAGACAATAGACTACAGATGCCAAATTTTACCGTTCGCCAACACACCCGGAGGCATAGTCCCAACAAAAGAACTGGTCTTAGTACATAGCTGTTTAATACCCTTGTTTGTTGTACTCGCTTTCGTAACGAAGCCAGTCTCTGGATCATCTGAATCATCACCGTCACCGGAATCACTGCCACAGTCTCGTTCAGAATCTGTGGCTAAATAGCAAGCAAAATTTGGCAGAGGTTGCGGTAACACGGTAACCTCTGGAAAGGAAAATCGTTACGGAGGTAAGTGAGTAGTCTAGGATTGAAAAAACTAAAAAGTAAATATAACTTGCTTAGTAATGAAGAAAACAAAACCTTCTTTTTCTTTAAGAATACGGGCGCGTATACGTTTTTCCTTCAGTATCTCCATCCTTTGCCGTCGCCTAATCTTGGCCTGGTCTGGTTTTACCATCATTCGAAAGGTCTATGTATTGATGATAAACAGCATGGTGAGGTGGATACCTTTTTTTAGGTTTTCCTTTAACACGTGGTGACAAATCTAAAATTTAGAGTAAGCATAGAAGGGAAGTAAATATAGAAACTATGATGATGAAAGAGAGATACAGAATTGAAAGATAAGTACATACTATTAGATGATGCGATCCGATCACCGTGAAAGCTATTATCTCGTTCCTTCATAACAATCGAAGTAAATAACTTTTAGGAAGAAAAATAAAACAAAAAAAGATATTAAGGTAGTGCGTTGAAACTCTAACGAAGAAGCAGTCTCTGAGAAATTGTGGAAGAGGATGGCTGTGTTGAGATAAAAAAATCTGATATATATAGCGACATTACTTTTTGAAGTTTGCGTATGGTTTCATCCATCAAACTCTAGTTAATTGATGAGCTCATACTTTTTTTTGTTTTTTTGTTCTTTGTAATTCTGTGTAATTTTCCAACTTTTTTTTTTTTTGCTTTTTTGTTTTTTGAATTTTTAAGTAATAGACATCGTTAGTATCGTGTACATTACAACATTAGTATTAATATAGATCTGACATGTAGATCATCTTGAGTATTAGATGGAAGACCACAATAATACTATATGAAAAAAACAGTTTAAAAGCAAATCTAAAGTATAAAGCAACCAAATCGTTTTGCTAACATCTTATAATGTTTCAAATAAGTAAAACCAACAAAAACATTTAATTGTAAAATCATACAAAGAAACCGTAGAAAAAAGTTGTGTGGGTAAATATCTATACTATATAGTACATGCTTTCGTATGATTATATAGCACCAATAATGAAAGCTTTAGTTTGGTTATTACTTATTACAAATAACCAAGACAAACCAAAGTGTTTTTAAAACAAACCAAACTAACCATAACGTACCAGTTATGATTTTAAACCAATTGATTTATTAAAGACTGACTTGTAATTAACCATCCCAATTTTCATTGTGGGGCATTCTCACTATTCTTTTAATATATATGATGTAATAGTTTATAATGGTCCTAATTCAAATGATACACTACACCTTCGTATTTAGCTCCCAAGATCAATACAACAAACAAGCTTTGGTCAATTCTATCAAAAACTCTTGACGAGATTCAACACGCGTTTTGGTGAGATCTTATGATTTACTAAAGCAGATTTTTGAAAATTTACTTAAATACTAAAATAGAAAAATGAATATTTACTTTGACGTTCAAAAGTAAAAAATCTAAATATGTATTATTACCACATTCTCCCAAGAATGGTGAATCCAGGACGGGAATATATTATTCCTAAAAATGCAAAACATTAATTTGGAGAAAATGAAAAAAAAAAGGAAATAAAGAAAGAGAAAAAAGGAACTTTTGTTCCCAGCCTTTTATAGGAATAGTAATTGCGGCAACAGCTTAGCTGGCTTGGGGCGGGATTACCGGGAAGTCAAACTACACAATAAAACGACGTCACTTGCCCCTACCAGCTAGGTTTTAATTTAATATAATTTCAAATTACAATAAGTAAAAATTTATATTTTGATGTGTAGGATCTCTACTCTTTCATTTTTATTTTTATTTTTGAAGTTTCTTGTGAAGACGAGAAGAGGAGTGTCACAGTCTACAGTTGTTTCTCAACAATCTGGATCTTCTTCTCTCTCTAAGATTTTCTAAAATCGTTTTGGCATGTCCGATTTTAAGGATTAGTGATTTCTCTCTTCTTTTCACGTAAAGTGAGTGAGCTTAGGAATTAGGATTTAGAGAGAGAAAGAGAGAGAGAGTAAAAGGGGAGGTGGTTTAATGTCTGTGAAGGTAGGAACTGTATTTGGATCCAGATACAGAGGAATACCAGTTGGATATCTGTCTCTGTCATCTCCAGAGATCGGAAGACGTGATTATTTCTAGGGTTAATCGCTTTTTTGCTTAAATCCTGAGAGAAATTCGTGGAATTCTCAACTCCTTTTTTTTTCTTTTTTAATAGAAAATACCTAAATTATTTCTTCTCCGGATTGTAGTGATGATCTTAAGTGGTGGAGAAGGTGAGTGTTGATGGGTCGCTGGATTAAGCAATGGTTGATCGGAGAAGAAGCGCATTGGGTTTTGTGTTGTCGCCGTTGTTATTGTGGTTGGTACTGTTCCAATGCTGCGTGGTTGGGCAAACACGGACTGAGTCACACGCTCGATTCAGCGAACGACTCACTCTACTCCGTCTCAGGTCTTCTCTAGGGTTAAGGGGAACGGATTGGCCAATCAAAGGCGACCCTTGTACCGTATGGAACGGGATACAATGTGAGAATGGCTTTATCGTTGGGATCAACATTTCGGGATTCAGGAGAACGAGAATCGGTAAGCAAAATCCACAATTCGCTGTTGATCCTCTTCGTAATCTCACTCGTTTGGCTTATTTCAACGCATCCGGATTGGCATTACCTGGTTCTCTCCCTGACTGGTTTGGTCTTAGCTTGTCGACTCTCCAAGTCCTGGATCTTACTTCTTGCTCTGTTAGAGGTGTTATCCCTCTTTCTCTTGGTAACCTCACTAGTTTAAGGACTTTGAATCTGTCTCGTAACAGTCTTACTGGTTCAGTTCCCGGAAGTTTAGGGCAGTTGTTTAATCTCTCAGAGCTTGATCTCTCTTGGAATTCACTCACTGGGGCTCTTCCTTCATCTTTCAGCTCTTTACTGAATCTCTCGGCTCTTGATGTTTCTTCTAATTATCTCACTGGACCAATCCCTCCAAGTCTAGGAATGCTTTCGAAGCTTCTCTATCTGAATTTCTCAAGCAATAGTTTCTCCTCTCCGATTCCTTCGGAGCTCGGGAATCTTGTCAATCTGGTGGATCTTGATCTCAGCATCAATTCATTGTCTGGTTCAGTTCCTCAGGAATTGAGAAATCTAACGAGCTTGAAGAATATGGTGATTAGTGATAACCTCTTGAGTGGAACTATACCAGTTGATTTGTTTACTCCTGGGAGCCAACTGCAAACTTTGGTTTTGAGGGAAAATGGTTTCTCCGGTAGTCTACCGGACGTGTGTTGGTCGTTGCCGAAGTTGCAGGTTCTTGACATTGCTAAGAACAACTTCACAGGAATGTTGCCAAATTCTAGTTCTGATCCAAACCAGAAGGCGGCAAAGATTAATATCTCTTCCAACACATTCTATGGGGAGCTCACACAGATTCTCACTAGGTTCGGGGCCATGGACCTCTCTGGTAATTTTTTTGAAGGTAAGGTTCCAGATTCTGTGCTCCGGGGGAATCTGTCTGTTCGTAGCAACTGCCTTCAAAATGAGAAGGGACAGAAGTCTTCAGAAGATTGTTCATCGTTCTATAATGCTATGGGATTAGTCTTTGATGATTTCGGACGACCCAATTCTACAAAATCTACATCGGAAAAGGCATCTTCAGGGATAAGCCACAAAACAGTGATTATATTGGCAGCAGTGGCTGGAGGAGTTGGTTTTATTCTGATTTTTGTTCTTTTGCCAATTTGTGTGGTTCTATGGATACGTAAAAGAGGCAGAAGAGCACAAAGAGGAAATGATGATAGGCCTAAACCTGTTGAGAACGCTTCACCTCCACCTAGAGGAGGAGCACAGACTTTTGATTTGTCACGTCTTGGAAATGCATTTACATATGAGCAGCTTCTCCAGGCAACAGAGGAGTTCAATGATGCCAATCTGATAAAGCGTGGCCATTCTGGGAATTTGTTTCGTGGTTTCTTGGATAATGGTATACCCATTGTTATCAAAAAGATCGATATGCGGGAAAGTAAAAACGAAGGCTATATATCAGAACTGGAGTTGTTTAGTAAAGCTGGACACCAGAGACTGGTTCCGTTTATGGGACACTGCTTGGAGAATGAGAACCAAAAGCTCCTGGTTTACAAGTATATGAGGAACGGAGATTTAGCTAGCGCTTTGTTCAGGAAATCTGACAATGAAGGTGATGGCTTGAAGTCTTTAGATTGGATTACGAGGTTGAAGATTGCTCTTGGTGCTGCCGAGGGACTATCTTATTTGCATCACGAGTGTTCTCCACCTCTAGTTCATAGGTACTTTCCCGCTCAGCTTCTCCTAGTAAACTCTTGATTCTATTCATATAATCTTTCATGTTCATTGGAAGTAGGATATGTTCATGGATTGTTAGTGTTTAGCTTCATAGATGGAGAAGAAGCCCTTTGAGATCGTATGTACTCATGTGTTTGTGTGTTCAATGTTTCTATAGGGATGTACAAGCAAGTAGCATACTTCTTGATGATAAATTCGAGGTACGTCTTGGAAGCCTAAGCGAGGCATATGCTCAAGGTGATGCTTACCAAAGCAGGATTTCTCGTTTGCTTCGTTTACCACAGTAAGTGTTTATAACCAGAAGCTGTAGGCACGACAACGCTTTAGAGTTATACTAATTCTTCTCCCTGTTCTTTTGCTACTCTTGCAGATCGACTGAACCATCCTCTTCAGGTATGTATGCTTCTGATCATAAAACTTCCAACACGATATAAAGTTTAGCTTTAGTATTCATCGTCTTGGATTAGACCTGTGTGTAATTTAGGATGTATTGAATTGTAAAAGTGAACGGATTAGGTTTGGGGTGATTGATTTGATTTGATTTGATTTGGTGTGTTTAGGTGCAGCAAATGCAACATGCGCATATGATGTCTTCTGCTTTGGCAAAGTGTTACTTGAGCTAGTGACAGGGAAGCTCGGGATCAGCTCGCCGGAGAATGCACAAGCAAAAGAGTATATGGAAGAAGCTTTGAGATACATCAGCACAAACGAGAAGGAGCTAGTGACGAAAATCTTGGACCCGTCATTGATGGTGGACGAGGATCTTCTAGAAGAAGTATGGGCAATGGCTATCATCGCGAAATCGTGCTTAAACCCAAAACCAACAAGACGGCCGTTGATGAGACACATAGTGAACGCACTTGAGAATCCGTTGAAAGTTGTGAGAGAAGATAATAACTCTGGTTCTGGTTCGTCGCGGTTAAGGACAAACTCGTCGAGAGGGTCGTGGAACGCAGCTATCTTTGGGAGTTGGAGACAGAGTACATCGGATGCAACAGCGGTTCAAGCGGGAGGAGGAGGAACAAGCGGTTTGAAGAGCTCGGGGTCGCAAGGGAGTAGCGGAAGGAATAATAATAATAACAACAATGGGAATTCATCGTCGAGACGACGGCAGTCTAGTGAGATAGTGCCGGAACCTCATGCTGCTCCGTACGGGGATGACGTCGTATAAGCGGGAGGATAATTTTATGATTCTTTTGTGTTGAAAATAACATAAGGCAAAGAGAGCCCCTCAGGTAGCCTAGTGGAGGATTTGCGTTTTTAGATTTATATTTATTTCTCCTTTTTAGTTAGTTTTTTTTTGGTTAGAAATTGTAATTCACTCTTTTGTGTTTACCAATTTTTTTATCTTTATTTTGGCTTTTGGTTCAACGTGGATTTTTGTAAATTGTAATTCTTGGAGATTGGGTTTTCTTTTCCGGTTCTCTCTTGTTGAAAGTGAGAGAGGATCAAGGGAAGGATGAGTTTATTTTGTTCACATGTTTCAGTTCCGCAGATCTTTTCTTTTGTTTTTTTCCGTTGGATCTGATTTCGTACGTGTGAGTTTTTATGACTGTTGACTATTTCTTTCGCACGTGTGAATGTATAGGTTCGTATGAGAAAAAAAATGAAAGGAAAGATTAAAAAAAGAAGGTTCCACCGAGACTTGAACTCGGGTTACCAGATTCAGAGTCTGGTGTCCTAACCACTAGACCATGGAACCAATCTGTTCATATCCACGACTTAAATTAATATCAATACAATAATCAGATTTCCCAAAGCACAATTACTTCGTATATTTTCTCAAAGAAATCTAAAATTTTTGTGCATGAAAAGATTGGAGAAATTGTTGTGTTCTTCTTATTCCACCATGACTCACATATATAAGAGGTTTTACCTTAGGAAATAAGTAAACGTAGAATCTTCTAGAACATGTAAAACTATTGACTATACTTAGCCAGATCACACACAATATATATGAAGTAATATATTCAACAATTGAAATCTTTTGAATTTCTATTATTATCTCTAATATTTATGCTATACAATATTACGTTTGATTTTAAATATAGAACAATATGGAAGATGCTCTTTGTAATACACGTGATTGTTTTTAAAATATATTTCAAAATTATTATATGAAGAATATGTATTTTATATATATATGAGAAAATTACCAAAATGACACAATACAGTTTTTTTTTTGCAAAAATACCACACGAAGGAGTTTGTTATCAAAAATGCCATAAATATAATCATTTAGGATGTCCGTAATTAATGTCATTTTTCCTCCTAATTTTTTTCCTTAAAAGCAAGAATCAGGATTTTTTAGCACGGCTGTACTAAATAAGGCATTTTGTCTCATAAATACCAAAAAATTGCATCCTTAATCAACAAATTTCTTCTTAAAAAGCTAAAATCATAAATTTTTAGTACAGCTGTACTAAATAAGATATTTTACCTCCTAAATACCAAAAAATTGCATCCTAAATAAACAAATTTCTTTCTAAAAACATGAATTTTAAGCAAAACTATACTAAATAAGGTATTTTGCCTCTTAAATACCAAAAATTTGCATCTTTAATAAGTAAATTTCTTCCTAAAAAGCTAGTATCATAAATTTTTAGCACAGCTGTACTAAATAAGACGTTTTGCCTCCTAAATATTCAAAAAATGCATCCTAAATAAGTAAATTTCTTTCTAAAACTTAGGATCATGAATTTTAAGCACAACTATACTAAATAAGGCATTTTGCTTCCTAAATATGTCTTGTGTCATTTTTGAAAAAACTCAAATTTGTCATGGTATTTTGGATAATTGCTCCTTTTATATTTAGAGTTATATTATTGTGGAGTTGTCTAATTTATGGAAACAGAGAAAGATTATCAAAATAAAAGATTAAGAAGGGTCGATACTGTGATTTTTATTCTACCAATAAGAATCAAGAGTTTATCGACCAATCAAATCAAGATAAATTAGAACATAACTAAAATTAATCAAGATCCGAGTGTTGTTTTAATGGGTCAAAAGATTCGCATGTTTAGCATAAATGAAATGTAATTAAATATTTTTGTTTGTCAATTTTAATTAATCAATCAGCTTATAACAATTAAAACCATATCATCAACCAATGAATAATTTTTTTTTTTTTTTAAAGACAATAAATGAGATTGTCTTTCAAAATTAACATGAATGCATAAATTCTCAAAAATAACAAAAAAATATGAAATAAAATGATTAAAGAACACATAAGCTGTCCTTTCGGGGACATTCGATAAAAAAACACATAAGCTCTTAATTATCACTAACAATTAACATGATTTAAGGAAGCACAAATAAAAAACAAAAGAAAATAGTCTCTGAAAATAACATAAGTGCATAAATTCTTAAAAATAACAAGCAAATAAAATGATTAAAGAATACACAAGCTCTTCATCATTGATATTAATACCACTATTGTTATTGTTTGCAGCAGCTTATTTTCATAGAACACTCGACTAATTGAAAGTTACCCAAAAGATAGCAGAAACATAGATAACTATGGACTTGGGGACAATTCCTCTCACAGCTTTGGTAGCCAATTTGTCTTCTCTCATCAAGGCAGTAGACTCGGTTTCCAATTTGATGTTTCTCATCAAGGCAACAAATAAAAGGTGTCTCCAAAGCATATCACGTCATGAATCCTCAATAACTTGGGAATAAATGGCTTCGACGTATTCGCAACTTCCAAAAAAAAGCATAAGGGATTGTTCAACATATATTATATATTTTTCTTACAATAATATTTACACTAATATTTTTGCACAATTTTTGTCTAATCCTATGAACCAGATTTGATTACAATATATGTCACGTGAGGATTGTTTTGAAATTATTATGATTTAGTATATTTTATTGATTTGTGTATTTTTAAAAAAATAGTATGTAATAAGATTATAAAGTTGTTTGAATATTTTATTGTTTATAATATTGTTGAACTGTTTTTATGTTGTGATTTATGGTTTACAAATTGTTTTTTTTTCATTATTAAAAAAATGTAAAATATTCTGTGTGACATAACCTTTTGGTGATCTAAAATTGGAAACCTCAAATCTAATTCATATTTGATTTTGGATTTTTTTAGATTAAATTATTATTTATAAAATTAATAGTTAATTTATGGTATAACGTTCTTTAAATATTTATACACAAAATACATTAATTTATTAATATATAACATGTTATTGCATAGTTGTATTTTTTTGTTTAATTTATACGTTTAAAATTTTGGAGAGAGTGGCTCTTCAAATGGTGGCTCTTCGGATGACTATGACCTCATGACCCACTGGATTTTCTTTTGCGCAAAGGGTATATGTGACTTTTTCTATGAGTATGATCTCCGGATCTCCAGATCTTCGACAAGAGTATCTGTGGCTGTTCCGATGAGTATGATCTCCGAATCTTTGACAAGGAGGTCCTTCTCTAGCAACAGTGGTGATGAACCTCCGACCACTTGGTTTAAGACTTTCAAAGGTATGGCGGAGAAGAAGCTGTGTGATTCATTGAAGAAGCAATGCATCAGCAGGGGAACTTTTAAAAAGGTGATCGTCTCTCTCATGAACTGCTTTGAGAACAGAAAGAGACGTTGGTTGGGTCAAGCACCAAAAGAGTATACAAAAGAAGACATTGATACGTTGTGTGAAGATTGTGCCACCGTCTACATAGAAGTGATATTCTGGTTGGTATTGACAATGGGGAGAACCTTGTTGAAATTTGCTTATGATCAGTATTTGGAGCAGGTGAGAAGCGAAAGATTTGGTCAAATGGAGAAAACTGTCTGCCATACAACTCAAAGTTAGAGAAAATGAGAACCTCATTAATGAGGTGGTGAAGAGTATGTCTTAGAAAACCAAGCGTCTTGAGGAAAATGAGAAGGTAATTAAGCGTCTTGAGGAAGATGTTGACAAGCTTAAGGTTAAGAAGGAATGAACAATGATTTGGAGACATGTGTTTTGATTTTATGTTTGGAGACTTTTTTTTTGTTGTTGTGATATTTTGCCGACTGTTATTTTGCTTTAATCTCATTGTTTTTGGGACTTATAGTCTCTTATCTATGTAAAAAAACACCTTAAAAAAAACTTTGGAGAGGAGCTGGGAAAGATATTGCGGGGATGAGCGGGAATCTTTTATTTGAAAAAGGAAATGGGATACAATCATGAATGAGTTGCGGTTCTAATATATTCAATTTATTAATGGGTTACAAATTTTTTTACGAATTTAATAGTTTTTAATAACATGGCTGAATATAAATATTTCTTTGTTTATTTTCCCCTTAAATTGTTCTCAATAAGAAACGTGTCAAAAATCTGTCTTGATGTCTTCTTAATTAATATATAGGGGATTATTTATAGCTATTAACGCAATTACTGATTACTTGCACACTTCATCACTATGGTGAAGCTATTGAAGACTCATGACATGATATGCGTAGGAGATAGCCTCTTGACAGCTGCTATGATGATAAATGAAAATATGGAGATTGAAGCTTTTACCTTTGATGTGAGACCAATAATTGGATAGCAAGGCTGTTGGAGAGGTTGTTATCAGATCTATCTGAATGAATTTGGTGTAGGTTTTAAAAGTTTTCTAAAACCCGAATGACAAATTCTATAGCTTGGATCTATGTTTATTGAATCTTTGATACTAGATCTCGAGAATACCTGGAGTTTAATGCAGCGGAATGAATCAGGAATTCGAGATCAAGAGCGCTTCAGATGTTGCGTCTCTACGGAAAGTCCACACGCACACAAACTGGATCACCGGGTTGCTAGTGCAGGAAGAGCTCTCGGGATTTTGTGTTTGTAAGACGGCTGCGGATCGAAGATTAGACTGAGAATTTCGTGCCTCTATATCTTATATAGGGACTACGAAAAACCTAATTAATAACCGGGCTAAACCGATCATCAATTAAATCATTAATCAAACCAGTCGGTCTGATTTCAGTCAATGTGTCGATGGACACAACTTACTTGTGTCGGTCGACACACTCAACCAAAACACATAGTAATGTATATCAAATATACGTTGACTTGATCATTACATTAATGATCAATCACAATCTTGTTTATCCAGTTTGCTTAGGTGTGTGACCCTGTAGGATCATATAATACTAGCAATGAGTTCATAACTCATAAGTTATAAGCGGCTTCTAGCAAAGCATTATAACTACCCAGTATTTCATGATAGTATTATCTCGACTTCACAACTATATTAGAGTGTATACAAGTATGATATCCAGGACATTCCCTTCAATCTCCCACTTGTACTGGAATCAACTTATTCCAATAATCCCTTTGTCTCTATATCTCGATTCAGCATAAGGCAAGAACTCGTGTCATCCTTATAAAGCCAAATCATGTTTATCAAACTATGATTTATACTGATAAAGGCAAATAACTGACATTCAGTTTGTTTGAGTGTGGCCACACATTCCCTCAGTATCAAATCTTCGATAGGCACAAAGACATTTAACTCCCGTTATATAGGAGGGACAAATCCCATCTTGTTCCATCCCCTGTTCCCCACACATTTCATGATATGCCCAATCAATGTCTGAATAATCACCAGTTACGGATGACGTTTGACAAAGTCAAAGCAGACCAATTCATATGTAGGAAATCATGATGAACTCAGGTCTAAGGACTATACTCTATAGTCGTAATGAGAAACTCATATGACACTCATATAACAATCTTGTTGAGTTCTCATTGGTGGGTCATATCCGATACCATGTTCACAACACATATCTATGTGATTGACTTTGATACTCCTACCAATGAAACCATGAAACTTGATCATCAGTCACATCACATACTAGTCTCGCGCGGATATTAGTGTCCCAATTTAACAACCTTCGACCAGGGACCTCAGTAATTTATGACATCTATCGCTTGTAGGGTTTCATGATCAAATCACGTATTTGATGACCTATAAGAATGCCTTAAATTATTTTGGGACTATTATTTAATTAGTCAACTACACTATTAAATAATACTGAAACAATTTCATTAATTAAAACATAACCAAAGTATGTTTACATGAACATCAAAACAAAATAAATAACTCCCACTCAAATTAAGATTACTACTCGAGAAATCTAATTCCTATTGCCGCAGCATGACTCTCATGCTTGGGCCGTGGGAGTGGCTTAGTCAGAGGATCAGCAACATTCTCGTCCGTCGGGACTCTGCTGATCTTCACATCTCCTCTCTCAATGATATCTCGTATCAGATGATATCTTCTCTCGATGTGTTTGGACTTCTGGTGTGATTTGGGTTCCTTTGCTTGAGCTATAGCTCCATTGTTATCACACAACAACGCAACAGGCTCAGAACTGCTAGGAATCACACCAAGTTCAGTAATGAACTTCCTAATGAAACAGCTTCCTTTGCCGCTTCTGAAGCAGCAATGTACTCAGCTTCTGTTGTGGAATCCGCTACAGTATTCTGCTTGGAACTTTTCTAACTGACTGCACCGCCATTCAGACAAAAGACGTAACCAGATTGAGATCGGAAATCATCTTTGTCCGTCTGAAAACTAGCGTCGGTGTATCCACTTACCACAAGCTCATCACATCCTCCGTATACCAAGAACTTATCCTTAGTATTCCTCAAATACTTCAGGATAATCTTGACGGCAGTCCAGTGACTTTCACCGGGATCTGACTGGTATCGAATCGTCATGCTCAAAGCACAAGCGACGTCCGGTCGTGTACATAGCATGACATACATGATAGATCCTATCGCAGAGGCATAGGGAATCCTACTCATGTGCTCTCACTCAGCAAGTGTTGAAGGACACTGCTTCTTGCTGAGAGTGATGCCATGTGACATCGTAAGCAAGCCCTTCTTGGAATCATGCATATTGAACCTGTGTAAGACCTTATCAATATAAGTATCCTGACACAGTCCAATTAGCCTCTTCGATCTATCTCTATACATCCTTATTCCAAGAATATACGCAGCTTCTCCCATATCCTTCATCGAGAAACAGCTTCCAAGCCAAGTCTTAACAGACTGAAGCAACAAAATATCATTTCCGAGAAGCAATATGTCATCTACATACAGTACTAGAAAAGCAACTGCGCTCCCACTACTCTTCTTGTAAACGAATTGTTCCTCTTCGTTCCTGATGAAACCAAATTCTTTAATAGCTTCATCAAAACGAAGATTCTAACTCCGAGATGCTTGCTTCAATCCATAAATGGATTGATGAAGCTTGCATACTTTCCTAGGGTTATTAGGATCTACGAAACCCTCAGGTTGTGTCATATACACATCCTCTTCCAAAATCTCATTCAGGAAGGCGGTTTTCACATCCATCTGCCAAATCTCATAATCATAATAAGCGGCAGTCCCTAGGAGAATCCAAATGGACTTAAGCATAGTGACTGAGGAATAGGTTTCATCATAGTCAACACCATGCATTTGTTTAAAACCTTTTGTCACCAATCTAGCTTTGTACATCTGTACATTACCATCCACGTCAATCTTCTTCTTGAAGACCCATTTGCATTCAATGGCTTTTGCACCATCGGGAAAATCTTCCAAAGACCAAACTTTGTTGATTGACATGGACTCCATTTCGGATTCACTGGCCTTAAACCATTTTTCGGAGTCAGGGCCCAACATTGCTTCTTCGAAATTCGCAGGTTCGTCACTATCAACGATCAGAAGATCATGAATATTAGTCACGAGAAATCCGTATCTCTCGACTTCATTACGAGTCCTTCGGGACCTGCGAACTACAGGCACCACAGGTGTTGGTTCCACAACTTCTTGTGAATCCAACGGCTGCTCTCCCTCATTAGGTTGAACATCGTCATGTGGTTCTCGAATTTCTTCGAGTTGTACTTTACTCCCACTGTTCTTCTTGGAAAGAAATTCTCTCTCAAGAAAGACACAGTTCCAAGCAACAATTACCTTGTCCTCGGATCGGTTGTAAAAGTAGTATGCCTTGGTTTCCTTAGGGTAACCAACGAAGTAGCACTTATCAGATTTGGGTGCTAGCTTATCAGATATCAATCGCTTGACATAAACTTCGCAACCCCAAATTTTAAGAAAAGACAGACTTGAAACCTTTCCAATCCACATCTCATATGGAGTCTTTTCAACTGATTTTGTTGGAACTCTGTTCAGCGTAAACGCAGACGTTTCAAGAGCGTATCCTCAGAAGGATAACGGTAGATCCACATGACTCATCATCGATCGAACCATATCCAATAAAGTCCGATTCCTCCTCTCAGACACACCGTTCCACTGTGGTGTTCCAGGAGGAGTGAGTTGTGAAACAATTCCACAATCTCTAAGATGATCATCGAACTCTTGGCTCAAGTACTCACTTCCACGATTAGATCGAAGAGCTTTGATACTTTTGCTAAGTTGGTTTTGTACTTCATTCTGGAACTCCTTGAACCTTTCGAATGATTCCGATTTATGTCTCATAAGATAGACATAACCATATCTACTAAAATCATCAGTAAATGTGATGAAGTACCTAAAGTTTCCTCTTACACCAATGCTCATTGGACCACACACATCTGTATGTATAAGGCCCAACAAGTCACAGGCCCTATCATTAAACTTGTTGAAAGGGACTTTTGTGATTTTGCCCAATAAGTAGGATTCACACTTCTCAAATGATTCATAATCAATTGAGTCTAAAAGCCCATCACGATGGAGCTTTTGAATCTTTTTCTCATTGATGTGGCCCAAACGACAATCCCAGAGAAAAGTAGGGTTTGAGTCATTTGATTTAAACCGTTTGTTATTTATGTTGTAAACAGGCATTGATTGGTTGAGAATATAAAGCCCATTCTCTAATGGGGCGCTACCATAAAATATATTATCTCGAATAAAAGAGCAACATTTGTTCGTAATCGAAAATTCAAAACCATTCATGTCTAAAACAGAAATAGAAATGATATTCCTGCTTATCGCAGGTACATAGTAGCAATTCTCCAACTCTAAAATCATGCCTGATGGAAGAGACAAATGATAAGTTCCTACAGCTAATGCAACAACTCTTGCTCCATTCCCAACACGCAGGTCCACTTGTCCCTTCTTTAGCGTTCTACTGCTGCGTAGGCCCTGCATATTAGTACAAATATGAGCACCACAGCCGGTATCCAATACCCAAGAATTAGAACATGATGAAGTAACATTTACTTCTATAACATAAATACCTTTAGATGCCGTCTCATACGACTTCCCCAGGTTCTTCAAACCTTCCAAGTATTCCTTGCAATTTCTCCTCCAATGCCCAGGCTTCTTGCAGTAAAGACAAATATCAGTATCAACTGGACTACGCTTGGGCTTGGAAGACGACTCAGGCTTGTCAACCTGGACAACCTTGCTCTTTCCTTTGCCCTTAGCAGGTTTCTTAAACCCTTTACCCTTTTGTACCATAAGTACAGCAGGAGCAGCCTTCTTGATATTGGGTTCTGCCGTCTTAAGCATGCCATGCAGCTTAGTCAGAGACTTCGTCATGCTGTTCATATTATAGTTCAGAACAAACTGATCGAAGCTAGTCGGCAGAGATTGCAGGATGATGTCCGTAGCCAACTCTTGGCTAAGCGGAGAGTCCAATTTAGCCAGGTTATCGATATGACCCATCATCTTGATGACATGGGGGCTCACTGGACTGTCCTTTGACAGCTTTCACTCAATGAGAGATTTAACCGTCTGGTATCTCTTAGTGCGAGCTTGCTCCTGAAACATAGATTTTAGGATTGTGATTATCTTGATCGGTGACCCCGTGTTCTCGAACTGTTTCTGCAGTTCCGAGTTCATCATGGCCAGCATCAGAAAAATCACATTTGTCACATCATCCGAATGCTTCTCCCACTTGTCCTTATCAACAATGGGAGCATTTGATCTGGGTTTTTCAGGAAGAGGTTTCTCAAGAACATATTCTTTCTTCTCATTTCTGAGAACGATTCTTATGTTCCGATACCATTCCAAGAAGTTGGATCCTTTCAAATTTTCCTTCTCAAGGACGGATCTCAACGTGAATGAGTTTGAGTTGTTGTTGTTAGACATAGCTGAATCAAGAAAAGAGAGAGTCTAATTAGTTTTGATGTTCAAGGAATGAGAAATCTTAACATTTAAGACAGTTCGCATTATATTCAAAATTAATTTTCCTCAAGTAGAATATAACGATCCAAGATCCATATTTCACTGAGATTTTAGTGAGCTTTGGCTCATCGCCCAAAATTTAGTTATTTAGGTGAGCAAACACTTTGCTGATCATATCCAATATGACTCTTGATCTTGGATTAATATCCTATATTAGATCCAATCTTATGTCTATGGGCCCAAAACCAATTTGATAGCCCATTCAAGCAAACCAATCTTCGAGTCATGTGGTAACGATTACCACCTGTCTTACTCGTGTAATTGTGAATGCCTTGCTTTGGCAAGCCCATCACACAACAAAACAAGACCCGGCAGCTGACAAGATATGGAAAGACATCAAAGATGCTTGATATTTTGTTTGAGGAACGGAATATTGATCTTAAAACATATCACATATATGTTTAAGAAAAATTAGATTTAATTTAAGAGTTTTAATCTAATTAAAGTTGATTTAAATCTAGAGCGCTGAATCTAATTCAGACTTCGAGACACCTAAACCGGTTCAATCGCGGTTAAACCATTTCACCCGATTAAACCAATCAATCTTTGATTCAATCCAATTGAAACGGTATCGGTTTATGTTTGTGTCGACCAAAACGTAGTTATATCAGTCGACACGAGCTAACCGGCTTGAAATCGTGATGAAATCGACTAAACCAAATTAGACCGATCATACCAATCCGGTTCAATCCAATTGAACCGATGGAGATCGACGCATATCGACCGACACGAACAGTGTGTCGATCGACAGAGGCGATTTCTTGGAATATCGATCATTTGATCGAAACTTAACATTTTATTCTCCTTTTAAGGCTTGTGTCGATCGACACACGCTTTGTGTCGGTCGACACAACAACGCAGAAACCCTAGTTTTGAAAATTTTCGAAAACAGCCGTTTCGCTAATCAACAGGCCGTGTCGATCGACACACGCTTTGTATCGGTCGACACGCCTTTCGCAGGAACCCTAATTTTGAGTTTTTCAAAACGATTTGCATCCAAATGATGTAACATGCATCATATATGAATTTTATGAATCAAATTCGAATTCAAAACATTTAGATAGAATTTTTACATATTCAATTCAAACATATGGCTCTGATACCACTGAAGGAGTTTGGTGTAGGTTTTAAAATTTTTCTAAAACCCGAATGACAAATTCTATTGCCTGGATCTATGTTTATTGAATCTTTGATACTAGATCTCGAGAATACTTTGAGTTTGAAGCAGCGGAATGAATCAGGAATTCAAGATCAAGAGCGCTTCAGATGCTGCGCCTCTACGGAAAGTCCACACGCACACAAACTGGATCACCGGGTTGCTAGTGCAGGAAGAGCTCTCGGGATTTTGTGTTTGTAAGACGGCTGCGGATCGAAGATTAGACTGAGAATTTCATGCCTCTATATCTTATATAGGGACTACGAAAAACCTAATTAATAACCGGGCTAAACCGATCATCAATTAAATCATTAATCAAACCAGTCGGTCTGATTTCCGTCACTGTGTCGATGGACACAAATTACTTGTGTTGGTCGACACACTCAACCAAAACACATAGTAATGTATATCAAATATACGTTGACTTGATCATTACATTAATGATCAATCCCAATCTTGTTTATCCAGTTTGCTTAGGTGTGTGATCCTGTAGGATCATATAATACTAGCAATGAGTTCATAACTCATAAGTTATAAGCGGTTTCTAGCAAAGCATTATAACTACCCAGTATTTCATGATAGTATTATCTCGACTTCGCAACTATATTAGAGTGTATACAAGTATGATATCCAGAACATTTCCTTCACCATCATCACCTACTTTTGTGCTATTGCCTTGGGATTTTCAGGTACTCAACTTGCCCTTATGAAAATCAAGCTGCAAACAATGATGTCATTGAGGCTACTGATGCTAGGGATGATTAATCATCACCTACTTTTGTGATATTGTCTTGGTGATTTTCAAGAACTCAATTGTCCCCTATGAAAATCAAGGCGCAAATAATGACGTCAATGAGGCTAGTGATGATAGGGATGATTAAGAGGGTATGAGAATTTATCTCATTTTTTTTCACTGAATAAGTATTAGATTCATTGATTAAAGGAGCTAAAATTGGTTGTGGATGATTAATCCACTTGAACAAGGTATCAGAAAACATCATCGAATGTGTCCTACACCTGGAATCATACAAAAGATCTAGCAATGAGGGCCTTAAGATTCCACAAAAACAGCATGAGAAGAAGAAGGTTTTTCAGCGAAGAAGAGCGCCTCAAGCCAATGGGGATGGGATGAGCTCACATATGACTGGCAAATAGTTTTAGTAATCATATTCCTAACAATGAAAAAGGCTCCTCGCCCAATGGTCTAAAATACTGTTTTGCTTTCACATATGACTGTTAGCTTGATTAGGTTCATAAATAACCTTCCACCTTTCAAAGTTACGGAGCTTGAACAAACACTCCTCGCCCAATGGTCTAAAAGATGGTCAAACTCTTGGCCTATTAATAATGTCCACCAGATCTCCATCCTTTATGGCAAACATGACTATGGATAAATTGTGGGCTGTGATTGCTTCAATGACCCAAAAGAAGGGATTGACCACTGCATCCTTACGAGAAGAAATCGATGAAAAGGCGCGCCTATGGAGAATCACCGCGCCTTGATTATCCCTCAGCACCCACGCTGCTCCCATATTTTTTGAACCTTTATCTCAGAAAATTCTCACGTTACACTTCCACCAGTCCCGAGGAGAAAGAACCCATTTTTTGCTTTCCTGCCAACAAAGCATCCTCCACTTCCTGAGTTTTATCTTCAACATAATGCACCTTGAACCAGAAGAATGCAGCTTCATTTGCCTTACGCACAATGTCCGATGCTCTTAGGGGGATGCCTTCAAACAAAAACTTATTCCTCTTCTTCCAGAGATACCAAATGAACCACGAAATAGCTAACATGACCTCCTCCCTAAGATCAACACTTTTACTCATTTCCAATAAATGGTAATAGTTAGATAGAAGGGTATTAGTTTCATGACCACCCTCCTGAAGAGGAACCTCTGCCATTTCCCAAACTTGTCTAGAAAAGGGACAAATGAATAAGGCGTGATTAATTTTCTCATCCTCTTGGCCACAAATTTGGCACCTCTGATCTCTAGTCAAGCTTCGTTTAGCTAACGCTTCACCCACCGAGGTAGCACCATTAAGAGTTTTCCAGAAAAAGACCTTGATTTTACAAGGAGCTTTGAAGGAGACATCATCTCATATACTCCTATAGGATAAAAAAAGTGTTCAAATACTCTTATGTGGTAAAATGAAAATTTTACCTTTAATGAATTGGGAAATGGAGAGAAATGGTTAAATATCATTAAATAGGTAAGTATTCAACGACAAATACGGTAGCTCAGTGGTTGCGAGCTCCACGCGCTTCCCACGTGTGTGCTTGCGCCCATGGTTTCGAATCCCCCTATGCATGGTAATACCGGTAATACTGGAGGTAATACTCCTAATACGAGTACTAGGGGATACTAGGGTATACTAGGTAATACTAGGATACAACTAGGGTAATTAGGGGATTACTAGTACAGCTGATAGTACAACTAGGACGGTGAGTTTTCATTTAAAAATTGTTAGAGGAGTAGTTTCGTTTTTTCATTGAAACGAGGAGTACTAGAGATTACTATGGAGGAGAAGTGATTTAAATGAATAATAAGAGTATCTGAGACGATAACTCGTTTTAAAGTTCCACATTGGTTCCTGATTCCTTTAAGCCTGACAAAGAGGGAATTTATCTCTTGTTGTTTATGAGAAATTTTTATACATTTATGTTATTATAAGACTATTTTGCTTTCTCTTTGTTATCACGGATGATTGGATTATGTGTTTGATTTATTATGTATATTTTGAGACTACAATATTTTGCTTTATATTGTTTACTATTATCGTCTTAGTTGTTTCTGAGAATTTATTATGTATCTTAATACTATGAAAAGTAAAGTACAAAATGTAAAATATCTTTACCTTTACATCTAAAATTACACTAATTACCAATACCCTTATGATTTTTTAAAGAAGGATATTAGGGGTAAAATCATATTAATTTATAAAAATTGCAGAGAAAAAATTGTCGATCGAAACCGATCAAAACCAATCAAGCCGGGTATAATCCGACTCAAAACGGTAAGACACGTGGATCATGATGATTTTTAAATCCCATTCGTTGAAAAAAATTGCTCTTATCTCAGCCTTGAAACATGCAAACTTAGTGGGCCCAATTTTGTAAATTTGAATGGACCTTACCAAGACAGTAATGTAGCACGATTAATTTGACATAAGTGTATTTGATTGATGATTGATTAATAATATAAGGAAATTGACATTTAATATTTTTCCGGTTCTTTCTCACTCTTCTCCGGTGCGATATTTTTGCAAACGTAATTTGGCAATGTTTCAAATTAATTCGAGATTTACTCCAAAAAATCTAAAAAATCTTTCTCAATAAAAATTTAATGAGCCACCTCTTCTACCTACTATTAACCCTAATAATTTGTGCTCCCTATATATTCTCAGAAAGATGGAGCCGCTTAATCACGTATGGAACGTAAATTACATTATGTTTTTTTGTCTACGAATTATCACTTTGTCGCAATATCTTCGTCCTCAATGTTTCGAGAATTCGAGTCAAAGTCTTGAGGCAAAGGATTCCCAGCCCACGATTTCTCAACATGGTCTTATGTGACAAAGAAGTAAGTGAGAAAATTAACTTTATGTTGTTCAGAAATCTATATATATATACGTATTTTGAATCGACTATATTGAATACAATTTGTATTATCTTTAGGGTGATAGGATCGTCGCTAATGTGTGCGGTGACGAGTCCGTTACAAAATTTCTCTGAAGTTAACCGAAGGTTCATCCGTTTGGATTCAGTTTTTCCAAACTTTCAAAGAAGATCAAGATGCAGTATTCCGGATAACAAGACATCCACTCCGTATCGAGTTCATCAGACAAACTCGAGTTACATCAAGTACTCATCCGATACCAAGATTTAGATGGAGTCACCTTATATCTTTTGAGCACATCCTTCAAACAAGAGATATGAAATTATTAACCCTAACTTCTCAGTGATTAAAATCTATATGGACAAACAAAAAATAGTCATATCTTATATGTATTTGTTTTTTAAATGTTGTTGCCAAAATTCACTCCCTTGGTGCTTTGGTAATTACACCATGCTGAAATGTAGACGCTTTAAGTGTGATTCCTAATCGCCTTTCATTCAAATTGATAAATGAAAGGTCAGTGATCCAAAATTATCGTTATATCCGGCTTCATCTTAATATTGTTTATCTTGATAGTAAATGATATATTTCTATGTTTGTGATATATAATAGGGGACATTATTATGCCGTGTTCCCTTTATGGTCCTAACGCTTCTATGGTGGCTAATGCTTGGAATGAAAAGGGCAACAGAGATGCATTCGTACTTATCCGTTTTGCTAAAGTACTTGCTGTTTAAGGTATCAATCAAAAACTCGATATGCTTACCTTTCATATAATTTAGTGTAAGCATAAATTTTAGATTTATTGGCTTGTTAAAAAAAAAAATTGTGTAGGATTTGATACTTTCATCACTACCTATAACTCACACATGTGTTCGTGAATCCCTCTATCGAAGAGATTAAACTATTTGCCAACGAGTAAGTCAAGTAAATACACCTTTTCTAAATAAGCTTTTTCATATATATAGAATCTAAAAATGTTTTTATTTCGTTTTATAGACTCGCAAGAACCAAAATCGAAATAAGACCAAGTTACATTCCTATGCCATGGTGATGGCTCATCGGTTTAAGGTGAAGAAGGGAAGAAAAAGCATGCAATTTGAAGACTTGATTTGAATATTCAGAAGATTATGCCAATTATAGTATTTTATTTACCCATACACTATTTTCATTGAGGATTTAGAATACCAAATGAATTTCTTAATGTATGATTTTTTAAAATTATAGTTACTTCGTTAACTATATTAAATTGAAGAATTGGTTTCGCTATTTTATTGTTTGTTTTATTTATTCTATTCTTATTTTTCAGGATTTCGGTTGTTTATTTGACTTCTCCACATCACGAGTCTATAAAAGATAAAAACCCCTATCACCGTGAAATTTTTTAAACAGAATAGAAAGCTCATCATTTACATATTTACACAAGTTATATAATAACATAACAATAACTCAAACTTTGTTAATGCATACTCAAAATTAATAACTATTTTCCATATAATCATTTAAAAATCATAAAAGATAAAAAAAATTGAAAAAAAAAAAATTGAAAATGATAGTTGATTTCGTCAAAATTGATTTACAAACGAAATATTTTTTTGACAGAATAACACGTATTTGAGAAAAAAATTATTCAAATCTTAAGTAAATAATTTGTTACATACTATTTTATCTCCAATAACTATAAAATCGTAACGATATATTTAAGGAAACCAACTATAATTCGTACAGAAACAAAAATGGATTTAATTATGGAATATACTAAAATTTAGAATACTACATGATCACATACACTTAATAGTATTACATATTACATACACATTACTTTGAACCTAATATATATTACGTGATCTGCAAATTGATCTCCGTTTAAATATTTTCATTTCATATATACTATAACAATAATTAAATGTAAATCCAAAATAATATCATGTACATATATTTAAGTAAATTTAATTATCACTGTCATATTACTTATTCTGAAAAATATTACACTACGATATCACGTATCTGTAATTTAGAAAATAATTATCAATGTGATCATTCTTTTTCGAAGAAATAATTCTTTAAACACAATAATATGTATAGAAATAAACATTAAATTTTGATTTAAGGTAATTTCGACTTCGGCAAATGAAAATCAAATCAAATCAGATCACAAAAAATCCGCCAAAAGATTACTTCAAATTTACTTCGTAGTATACCTTTTACATAAACGACAATTACATTTATAATACATTATCATTCTAAAAAAGAAATATAATTACTACTTTCTAAAACAATAAAATATACTTTTCATATCTTAAATGAACATTGAATAATTATCTTTATAGTTAAATATAATCAAAAATTTACGAACCAAATCACAAAACTTAATTACGCAACTATATATACTACACTATACAAACACAATTCCTCACTGCCACAAATACATGGCCGAGAATCAAATGGAAGTCTCAACCTTAAACCAGATTAAACCCTGGAAGAGTACATGGTGTGTGCATGTGAAGATCACGCATGCATGGAAAGCCGACAACTCTGTTTTTGGCGAAACACTCGACTTTATCATGATGGATGAACATGTAGATTTTGATATAAATATTTTTAGGCTCACATTATTATATATTGTTTATTTTAATGGATAAACTATGAAAATCGACAAAATATAATTTATTTTGTATAGTGTTCAAATATTCAAATATTAGTATAAACCGGTCGAAAATTTCATTGCTTTCCTATATAAAGGGTACCAAAATGCATGTATTGATGAGGTCAACTGAGATTCCAAGACTTGGAGAATCGATTACGATTGGAAGTTGGAAGCAGATTAGGCACCTAAGTGTGAAGAATGCATCTGGTGCATATAGGCTAACAAAACATCCCTTCAGGGTATTAGTGTTGACTAACACAAGGATAAATGATGTGGATCCAAAACCTACAGAAGAACAACTGACTTTTTCCGCTTTCCCGACAATCAAAAATGGCAACTTCAACCAAAACTATTTGATTGGTAAGTTATTTTTATGAATACTTAATTTAAACATCATTCGACTTCATCTATTATTCATCTAAAGAACATTTAATCATTTTATAGATGTCGTTGGTCAAGTAACTAATGTCAATTACATGGAGACAATTGAAGTAGGAGGTCGACCTACGAACAAAATTGATGTCACCCTAAGAGATGCGTGATATTTTACCTTTCTCTATAACAAACATTTCTATTTATATAAGTTATAGATATGTAACTATAAATTTTAAAATACTATTCCATCTTTCAGTAATGAAGAATTGAGACTGACACTTTGAAGACCTTATGCTGATAAGATATGGCAAGGATGTCTTGATGCTGAAGATGTACAAGTGATTTGTCTAATTCGATATGGAAAATTGAAAACTTGGGATGGTATGTTAAATTGCAATATGTAGTAAAAGGAAAAAAAATGTTCTATCATCTCATATTTAAAAGGGTTTAGTCTGGAATATAGGTTTCAATTATTTATCAAATGCTTTCAATGTTACCATACTTCCTGACATTCTAGAGGTTATTGTCTTTAGAAATGTGTAAGTCTTCGAACTGTAATCTTTGACTACATTAATTTTTATACTAAATCCCACATATTTTACATTTTTCATGTTAGGCTTCCAAGAGATGACATATTTTTAAAATCTTTATTTAGAACCTTTTTGAATAAGGAGTTTATATTATAATATGTATTTTTATAATGTCTTATGTAGATGTATTAGGTCAATTGGTAAATGTTGGAATTATAAAAAGGGTACGCGGTGCCAATAATGAAATATTTAGAGACATTCACTTCGATCTCAAAAATGAGAAGTAAAATATTTCCTCTACTCAAGTCTTTTTGGTAATATCAAATCACTAAGTTAAATATATAGTCTTATTATTTGGAACTTTGTAGGGGGCAAGTTTTACAATGCAAACTCAGAGACATGAACTCTTTTAGTTTTGCCACATATTTTTCATACATGTAGGAAAAAGTTAAAGTTAAACCAACAATATGTGCTCTACAATTTGTTCTCATCGAGAAAAAAAAAGAAGATATATGCTATATTATACTTTAAATAATTGTCATTTTATTTCATTAAATTAGCTTATTTACTTATTTATCTAAATTTAAACTATGCAGAGACTAATAAATGGTTCTGTTTTGGAGTTTGCTGTACTAAAATATTCTTCAATCCAAAAGATCCAGCTGTTGAAGAATTAAAAAACAAATTTCTGAAACAGAAGTAAAAGAACTACCACTCGATGTTAAATTTACTTTTCCATTACTTTCCTTTCTTTTAAAAATAAATTTTTTACCTCTATCGAACTATTTATGTTTTGAAATTCTTTTTTCTTCTAACATGAATATTACTTTCGAAATTTGTCCTTTCCCGGTCTTTGAAATCCAATACTATATGTACTCTTCGGTCTTTCATATCTATCACTATATGCTACAATCGTCTTCTTAAAAGTTCTACAAAGACACCAATATCAAAAGATGATTAATTTCAAACTCCTACCAAAATATACATATTCTTTTATATATAAAAATAAATACATATTGATTTATTTAAATAATTTAGAATAAATCAAATCAAAAATAATACCATCCGTGCATCATGGCGAACTCAAAACCTAGTTATGTTTGTTTTGAGAGACTACTTTGGTTTTCTGTCTTTTATTACGAATGATTATGTGTCCTTTAAACCCCGAGAGGTTAATCGATATCATCATCAATTATCGTGGTTGCCAAAATTCAAAATAATCATTTGAAATGAAGGCCGGCTTGGTTTGTTTGTTGATAATTGTGAAAATGTTAAGCGCATCTCTATCTTAAACTAAAGGACCCGATGAATTTCTTTAGTTATGAGTTCATTTCACCAGCTGAATTAATTGAACAATTTACTAGCTTTTAGCAACAAACTTGTGTTTAAATCAACAAAATAAAAAACAATCAATATATAAAGATTGATCTCCAAACACTCAAAAGAATATTTATACTATTGGTAGAAAATAGCAAAACCCAAAAAAATGTTTTAAGAATAATAAGAACAAGAAGCAGCATCAAAGACCAAAAGAGGGAAAAATAGTTAAAAAAAAGCTCTCGTCTTTCTCTGCAAGAATATGTAAAGTTTAGCCGCATGCAACAATAGCGTGAATAGCATCACTGACAGATCGATCGTCTGCTCGAACAGCCAATTTCATTACAATTTCCTTTGAGCTGTCCATTCCAAATTGTGCCTTGACCAATACTTTCACGTTCCCTATGTACATACCTGATAGTAAACATGTGTGCGACCTTGCGTTGCTCGCAACCGTCTCCGACCCCTGAAACCCAAAACACCTCAAAAATGATCATTTTTGGAAGATAAACAGAAAAGTATTTTGGAAGAAGCGTGGGCCTAACTAACCTCACAAGACTGCATGCCAAGAATATCAGTTACAGCTTTAACAGCTTCACCCAAGCTGTCTCTTTGGCCAAGCCCATACTCATCTACAAGCTCGTTTTCTGGATCCATTTTTTCCCATGCATTCCTGAAATTGGAGACACCCACGTTCAACATATAGTCAGCAGCCACAACCTCAAGGTCCTCTAGCTGGTACTCATCTTCCACACCATCATCCTCTGCTTCACCTGTGTTTGTGTCTACCTGCTCATACAAACAACCCATCCATCGTCATGATTACTTTCCCAAATAAATGAAATAATAGACTAAGCTTATTATTTTATAAAGCTTTCTAATGTTGTTGTACCTCCTTAACAATGAAAGTCAATGTGTTTGAGAATTTTCCAACAGCAGGCACTCCTTCTGGCTTCTCAAACGCCACATAGGCTTGACCAGGGGTATCGTAAGGGAGAGAGTTTAGTGGCTTTGATGATAATTCACTGAATTCCTCTGCTTCTGAAGCATCTACGATGACATTCACCTGAAACACAATGGAGGAGGATTAAAAAACAAAAATAAGTTTTTTTTAATGGCTTCCACCAACTGATATATCACGGATCATGATCGTTACCTTCTCCAACAATTGCTCTGGCACTGTGTTTGTGCAGTTATACTGAAACACAACGTGATTCTCAAAGATATGCTTTACAACATTGACTGCATATTCTGTTTCTGCTTCAGTTAGCTCCACAGGTGAAGATGACTGAGAATAGAATAACACCACGTTTAACCAATCAGGATGAGTGAATAAGAGTAAACTGACTGACATGTGAAGAAAAACTTGTATACAAACCTTGAAAAGTTTGCCAAAGGAAGCAAACTCTGGAATAGATGATAGAACTCTTTCATATGCATCAAAACCAGAAGCAGGTACAGGTGGTGGAGCACCCAGACCAGTCGGCTTTTTACCCTTGTTTTTCTTCTCCGCAAGTGGCTGTGATTTAACTTCCTTAGGCACAGAGTCAACATCAAAAGCTTCTTCAGAGGGCTCCTGCAAAAATCAAAGATATAAGTTAACTGACTTTCCAAAGAGTAGATGAAGCGAACAAAACAAAACAAAGATGGATAACTCACATAGTTTTTCAGACTTGTTTCCATGTTGACAAGAGGGGCCTCAAGGGAACCAAAGAGAAACTCTTTGCTATCGTTGTCACTGTCATCATTACCAAGTATACTCAAAAAGAGTGTTGCTCTATCACGAACCTGAAGGTAAGAAAAAGAGGTCAAAACTCAAATATAAGTCATCACTAAACAACACTTTGCATCTTTACTCTGAAAAAAGTTTTTGCCAATGCAGAAACCTATGCATACTGATGCAACCGGTACACAACCAGACATACAGATGTCCACAGATTTATTAATGCAACCAATGACTAAAAGGTAGTATTTTAATAGGACTAGGCACAAACCTCGTCATCGCTGTCATATATGCAACGCTTCAGCAAGACACTTATTCGGGGCTGCAAGACAGATATTTTTTTTTCTCCATGTCATCAACCGAGGATGATAAAATAAGAAATAGACACTAATGACGCTTAATAACTATACCTTCAATGCTTCAACCATAAACCCAAACTTTGCAAGTGTACAAACAGCAGCAGCTCGCACAGTTGCATTCTCCAAATGCACACGGTTATATATATACCGGATATACTTGCTAGGATCTGAGGTGTTTGGCCCTTCAATTCCCAGGAAATGAAGGATCTATGTAAAAAGAAACGAAATGTTAACAAAGAAAACATAAACAACTCCAGTTACAATGCCAGGCTAAGGATGGCGAAAAACAATTACCTGTGTTGAGAGGTATGTGAATTCACAGTCTTCAATGAACTCGCAAAGATGGAGCAATCCATTTTCCTTTGCATCTGGAATATCTCTGATAATGGTTACAATAGAATCCACAATTGCCCTTTTATACTCGAATCCACCTTCTTCCCTAAGAATGTTGCTCAAGAAGTTCATCCTACAAATGAAGGTTGAGGGAGATTTATTATATGTCACAGTGATGAAATAATAATATTCTGGACACTTTGAAGTTGTCAGAAAGAACAGCAAAGCTACAGACCAATACCAATAACACAACCTAAAACTTCACTTACAGTGATCTATACTTCAGCGGAAATTTCAAGCACAATGATCTTATGGCTTCCACGACCACTATTTTAAACTCATCGGCGATATCTGACATGAAGTTAGTAATCTGCTTCATCAACCGTTCCACACTAGATTCATTCCCTGTTTTCAGGAGTGTGGTGATAGCAAGTGTAGCAATACTTCTATTCTGATCAGAAATTAAACTCTCCATATCAATGTTGCAGTTGGTGACAGCCATGGGATGAGTCATCGCAACCTGTGTAGTTTTGAATCCACATTCAGCATACAGTTTAGAAAGAGAAGAGTTTTCAATGTCTGTCACTCGTGTAGTATCTCGTTATCCTTAATAAAAGAGAATGATGAAACTATCTAGTAAAACTCCGGAGCAGACTTTCAATGTTTTCCAGGATACTAAAGACTTCTGTATTGAGATGTTTCGAAGAAAGCAATTACACCTTGTTCAGAGTCCGGACAGCGGCAAATCTCAGCACTGGTTTAGGGGAGCTCAAGAAGAGCTGGAGCACAGTAATTGCTGGGGTCAATTCTCGGCTTGTCACGCCATCAAGCTCAGTGATAGCCCTGGCAGCCTCAAGGATAACCATTTCTGCCTTATGGCGCAGACAACTCTCCAGAAAATCATAGAAGGGACGTTCCCCAGACTGGCCGTGGTTCGACATGTCTCGGATTATCTGAATAGTAAAAGCTAAGGTTGAATCACATAAAGAATTTCACCCGCATATCATATTATCATGAAATATAGAGGAAAAACCTGACTGGTGTAACGGATCAAGAGACACTGGGCCAAAGGAGAGCGGACGGCACCCCTGGTCAAGGTACCAACCAACTTGCTGACAGCCAGGCGGTCGTTTTGCCGTATCTGGATATGATAATCAATATTGGTAACATTCATTAGATCAGTTCTCATAACTTTCTAGTAAAGAAGGGCAGACATCTATCTGGTTGGAAAGACATCTACATCGATGTAACATGTTTCAGACGCAAATATGATTCACAAGACCCTACAGCAGGGTCACATGATATGTAGTCACTCGGACCTAATAGTGACTTATATAATTAGTGGAATCTGTGAGGGTGCCTTCAGATACAGATTGATCAATACAGGAAAATTAAGCAGCTAAGGATTTCGACTCTACATCTGTGGCATGGTCTCATGAAACAATGGCAGAAAAATGAAGCATACATACTTATGTGTCAACACAAGAAGATAGAGATTGAGCCATACAGGTAAAATAAAGCAGCTCAGGATTTCGACTCTACATCTGTGGCATGGTCTCATGAAAGAATATCAGAAAAATGAAGCATGCGTACTGATGTATCCACATAAGCACGTTAACGTTTTGCAGCAATGACCATATTATATACAAGTATATAACTACAAACAGCTACAGAAGCTATTGTTTATTATTCTAATAAAAAAACTCCAAAAACTTTCGCATAAAAGATGCTACCTGTCAATGAATGTTTAACTAAATCCCAAAGATCAGAAAGGACGTGTTTCTGGTAATACCAGATCAAGTGACATACCTGATGGAGCAAAGCCAAGCCATGAAACTGAACAAGGGCTGCTCTGGACTGGACAGCTTCTTGAACTTCGTTGCTCCACCGCTTAACAATTTCTGGGTTTGTCTGAAAACGACAATGCAAGTGTATCAGTCTAACCTCACACTAAGAATCAGCTTTAACTTATTTGGTGTGTAAAAAATACCTTTAGCATGTGAAGTCCACTGACTAAAGCTGCACTTGAAACAACAGGATTCTTGTCCACAATGGCTTGCTTTAAGTATCGCTCAATTTGTGTAAGAAGGGTTCCATCTATTATTCGGCATAGGACACGGATAGCATTTGCACGATACATATCAATCTTGCTGTTCATGTCCTTCATCAAGGAGCTTGTTACAATAATAACCTACAGAGAAAGAAAAACAACTTATCAGATATTATACCTACCGAACGTGCAGGATTCTGCTTATAAACCAAGTAGGAACCACGAACCTCGTCTGCTGACGGAGATAATTCTTTTATGATCAAGTAGACCATCCTCCTCAAACCAATGTCTTTTGATTGGAAAAGCTTTGTAACGGAAAAGAAAACTTCTGTTGCTTCAACCTGCAAATGAAGCAAAAAGAAAAAACATGGAAGTTAATAACTTTTTAGTAATAAAAATGCTTTCACACCCCAAACATTTTGATAAAAAACAACCAATTTCCGGGAGAAAGAATAAATATCACTAAAAATGTTGAATAGGCATGTATCTCGGTTTCAGGAATAAAATTGGAATCCATAATAGAAACTCACCTTAGTGAACGACTCCCCTTGGTTAAGCAAATAAAGAAGTTTCGTGATGACCTACCAAATTGCATTGGAAACATCTTGTAAGAAGGCAGAACAAAAAAAATAGAAAAAGACGCAATACAAAAGCTTTAGTAATTACCTGCGAACACCTTCTAGGGTCAAGCTGAGGGTCATTGAAGACTCTCGCTTCCTGAAGCACAGCTCCCTTCTCAATTCCCATGAATGGAGAATACTCCACTGAGCCACAAACATTAGCAACCGAGATAAACAACCATATCGAAGGGATCCAGAATGGTGGCAAGACCAAATTGACCAAAACGAATAACGTCTGTAATAATCACTACATGACATTCTGCACCATGATTCCGGATCACAGAACGGAGTAATCGATTCGTAAAACTTAGTAACACTTTAAGAGAGAAAACTGATAGTCCATCAGAACTGAAGGTTGTAGATCTACGCATCAATTACACTAGGTAACAATATACAAATCGCTCAGATCTAAAATTTAGCAACTGATCTGACACTTTCAAACCAGAAATGGTGAAATGTAAAGAGAAAAGGAAATGGGAAGGCATACGCTCATCGTCGTGATCATCGTCTTTCTTCACGAGCGGTTGCGCCATCGCTGATCTTTTGAGATCTCGCTTCAAGAGGTATGCTCAGATATCTCCCTTTCGAAATCCTATCTCAAGATGCAACGGACCAAATGGGCGAAAAGGATGATATTGAAAGTCGGAAGCTGGGATCGAGAGAGCAAAGGCCAAAGGAGTTAGAAGTTGGAAGAGCTGCGATCCGCTGCCTCCGTACCAGAATAGGTGCTAAATACAAATGTCCGATTTAGCCCTTCCGCCACGTCATACTGTTAATATTTAAAAGTAGTCATCCCCGGGCAACGTCATATCTCGATAGGGGCATCATTTTCAGAGAATAAGCTCGGACCACTTTAATTAGGTTTCGCACGAGACCGCGTCAACCCCCGGGATAGGGGATTCGTTTTCAGAGAATATTAACGAGGATGTCTTTAAGGTAGTCCGACTAATTCTGTGACGTTAGGGATGAGACTCTGACATTTCATCTCAGATGGATATGCATATTCTTACACAAAATCAGAAATTTACACGGTCAAATCAGGACAAAAAATAGTGAGCAAAATTGAGGAGACCCTTTCCCGTGACCCTAAACCAATCTTTGGACCTAGCACCACAACACTAAAAAGTCAAGTATGGAAGGTGAAGATTTCCAAGCAATTAAAACATTTTATGTGGCAGTCACTATCAGGATATGTTGCGACATGCCGGAATCTAGCATGCCGTCATTTAGGCTTAGACCGCAGTTGTCTGAGATGTGGTGGGTCCGAGGAACGATTAACCACCTCATTTTTTAGTGTCCCCTTGCCTTACAAGTCTGAGCACTATCCTCTCTGTCCACACTTTCGGGTTCCTTCTCGAGTACCTTCTTATACCAAGAAATACCAATCACCTCTTTTGGAGGACCAATAATTCGTGTTTATGAGAGACAAAACAAGATGTTTTTAAGATGTTTTCCCTTGGATCATGTGGTATATTTGAAAAACGAGAAACGAGAAAATCTTCAATGGTAAGATGTCTCACCAATGTAAACTCTTTAGATAGCGACCTTAGAGGCAGAGAGTTGGATATCGGCCCATTAGAAAGACGAAGAAAAGAAGAGTTCGAAAGAAGGTGATCCAGTGGCGACTCTAGTACCATCTCACCTTACATGTTAGATCGATGCCTCTTGACATGATACTGGACTAATTAGTGGAATGGAGTGGTGTTGAGATTGGGTTCAACTTCTAATTATTTATAATTAGAAGGGTTCTTTTTTGGAATAAGTTAAGTAAAAGACAAAAAGAGAAACCTCGGAAAAGAGAACTTTTTATTGATAATATCGGTTACAAGGGTGTTAACTCGGAATGTCGAGTTAACTTTATCAAAGAGAAGTATTAAACCTAGGAAATCTAGTAATTCTTCTCCTCGATTCTGAGTGAGTAAAATTAGCGAAGGGGGGGGTGTATTTATATATCCTAGTAGTCGGTCATCTAAGCCCATGGGCTAACCTCAGAAAAATGAAAATATTTTATTTTTCTAAGATCAGGGAATTTGTGATAAGATTTGATCTTATTCTGTCCGGCTTAGACTTCGGCTTGGGGCGAAATTGTTTACACCCCCGCTTCGGACACTAAATCCGATCATTCTTCACCGAGGTAACCCTCGGTCATCTGGGCCGAGGGTTCCAATTCTATTGAAGGGACTTATAACCTGATAAATCATCAGGGAAATGTTGGAAGGGACCGAACCTCAATTATCGCTCAAACTATTGATAAGGGGTGGTAACCCCACCATCAACAGTAAGTCCCCCCCCAGTTCGTCCGAGGATGTCTTCGGACAGAGTTGGCGAATTTCCATAATTTAATAGTTTGTCGATAAATGAATCTCGGTTGCGGTCAATCTTCGTCTTCCGTAGCCTTGAATTATCTTTTCCTCCTTCGACTTCATCCTCCAATATGGTGGGAAAGAGCACAGAAAATGAAAAGTCTCCTACACACTAATTTCTCGATATCCTCAAAACCTTTTAACTCCCTTGCGACGTGTCATTTCGAAAAGAGGCAAAAATAAATGAAAAGGAACGACGCCTCTATTTGCCTGAAACAATAGCTAATCAAATTCCTCCGACACAGAAAACGAAGCGTCAACCATCATTCAAACTTCCTATATAATCCCCAAATCACGGTTAATTTTTCTCACAATCACTTCTCCACTCTCCAAGGTAATCTCCGATCTCCTTCTCTGAACCACTAATATTTTTTCTTTTTTCATTCGGGTCGGGTTATAATCGGGTAAATCCGGGTCAAAATCGGGTTTAATTTGGGTTAAATTCGGTTTAGTCTGGGTAGACCTCAAATTCAAATTTTGTGGGGAAAATGATAGAAAGTTTTCTAAATGGGTGCAATTAGATAGAGAAAGAATTCGGTGTGGAAATTCACTTAAAATTTTGGGTCCCGTGTGGAAATTGACAGTTTTCCCTCTAAACACTAGATAGTATGTTGCCTTAATGGTGTATTATGACAACACCTTTGTTTAAAAACCTAAATCTCAAAAGTTCTTTTGGTTTGTCGCTGAAGATAAACAAGCAATGAAATCTAGTTAGATCTGTTCACAAGGTGTCCGAACAAGCGATGGCTATGACATTGAACGCATCTTGCTCACTACAGACTTTCCAGGTCTTTTTTAATTCATCTCTGATAGAAGAATTAACCTAGATACCTAGACGTGGTTAATTACGTCACTTCTAAATGTGAAGAACATTATGTTGCAAAGAATTTTGTGGCTTACTACACATGTAAAAACCGTATTATTGATCCATTAAAAAACCCTTTGAAAACCCTATATCTAATAATGAAACTATTCAAAGATGATGATGGCAAGACAAATCATTATTGAGTTAATGAATTGCATGCAAGATGAAAATAAACAATAGAAGATTAGAGGGGTCGTGGATCTCAGTATGAGTAAAAGAACAGCCTCTTAATCTCATTCAAAGTCTTAAAGAACAAGCTTTGAAAGTAAAAACTCTAGATCTCTACTAACAAGCCAAAAATAAATTGGAAACAAGTAAATGAATGAATATTTATTTTAAAACATCATTAACATAAATAAAAAATATGAAACTATAATGGAAAATATTATATAATTTTTTTTCAAATACATTTTATTTTTTAAAATTTTTTAAAATACATTTTTAAAATAGAAAAGTACTAAAATATCTTTAGTTATTTATTAATTAATTATTATATAGAAAATTAAATTTAAAATAATTTTGATTCAATCTATGAATAACATGAAACATTACACTAAATTCATAATTATATATTATTTAATTAATGGAATGCAAAAATTATTTAAAATGGAGATTTTAACAAATTGACTTGTTTGAACCTTCGACTTGTATTCCCTATCAATACACTTAACTGTAATTTAATTCGACTTATTTTTCAACAATCGATTTATATTTTGATTGATTAATTTTTTATGAAATCGACTTATTATAACAGTTGACGTATGTTTTAAACTCATTTATTTATTCTTTATTTTTTTTGATTTGTTTATCTTAATTAAACTTATATATTTCTATGTTAATTTGTTAACAAGGTTGACTTGTTTGGACCATCGATTTATATTTTTTATTAGTTGAGTAAAATATAGTGTAAGTTAACTTATTTTTGAAAAATCAACTTAGTATTTTGATTGATTGACTTTTTACAAAATCGACTTATTCTAAGAGTTGATATATGTTATTATTCTTAGTAAATTATTTTTATATTAATTTCAAAAGAAAAAAGAGTTTGAAAAAGAGAAATTATGGTTTTTGTAATTGTTGTTCATTATCAATTAATAATATAACTTTATTTAGAAATTTAGAAATTCTTTTTTAATATTAGACTTATAAAACAAAACAAAAAATTTTATTTTAGTGAGAGACTGAATTGTTATTTTGAAAAAAATAAAGGTATTTTTCAAATTTCTATAATATTTGATATTAATTTCAAATTTTATTAAAAGTTTAAGGTATTTTTTAAATTTTTTTCTTAAAGCTTCTAAATGCTTGAAGCATGGTTCTAGATATTTAGATAATTTTAACATATCTTAATATTTATCTTAAAATCTTTGTAAATATTTTTTGATTAAACTTTTTTTTTTTAATTGTGGTAGTGTTGAAAATTTATCAAATCCATACTTCAAACTTATAAATGCTCATGTAAACAAACTTTAATAGCTCCGTCGATCATTTCGTTCTCTTACTCCATAGTACAATGAATCATAAAAAAAAAACCTGAAAAAAATATCTGCCTCGATCTCTCTTTAGGGTTGAGTGTTCAAGGAGAAGATCCTGTCGAGGAAGACGGCATGCAACTCTCGAGACCAATGAGTGCTCAAGAAAAATATCATGTGGAGGAAGAAGACATGCAACTCCCCAGACCGGTGAGTGATCCTCCACCAAATCTCGAGCCTTCTCTGTTTGCACATCACATGACCCCAACTGAAGAAAATACAAATGTCGTAACCCCTCGGAATGTCTCCATGGAGACTCTTCCACCGTCGCCACTGTTTGGACACATATCAAAGGATGCTTCATCGACTTATCCACCGTCAGGACAACTCTTTCACCATCATCAAGCGAATCAGCATGGAGCTGGGGCCTTGGAGGCTCCGGGGTGGAAAACTAAGTTAGGTCGGCCACCTGCTTGCCATTGTAATTCATCAAGAACGGTTGTGGGTGATAAGGAGATCGAACCCCCGTATCCATGGGCCACCACAAAACCAGCCCGAATTCATACCCTCAAATACTTGTTTTCCAAGAATATAAACGTGATCTCTGGACAAGTCCACTGCAGGCCTTGCGAGAAGACTCAAACCGTGGAGTTTAATCTCATGGAGAAGTATAAGGAATTGTATCGATATATTGTGGAGAACAAGGAGGAGCTGCGTCATCGAGCTCCGACAATGTGGATAAATTCAAAACTGGCTATATGCGGCTCATGCGATAGCGGGATGAGGCCGGTGATTAGCGAGAACAAGGAAGAAATCAACTGGCTGTTTCTTTTGTTAGGGAAAATGTTGGGATGTTGTACTTTGGAACAGCTCAGGTACTTTTGTGACAGGACAAGACAACATCGAACCGGTGCAAAGGATCGTGTGCTCTACTCGACTTATCTTGGTCTATGCAACCAGCTCGATCCCAGCGGACCCTTCATTTAGCAAGAAGAAAAAAAAGAAAGAAAACTCTACCGAATTAGTGTCATTTTAGGGTTTGTTTTGGTTTTCATCGCGTGCTTTCTTAGGGAATTTAGGATCACGGCTTTTAATGCATTAGTTGTTCTTTCGTATCTTTTCATTTGTATTGATTACTCCAAAATCAATACGAAAAATGCTTTTATAAAATCTATAAACAGTTCCTCTTCAACAAAAATGAAAAATAAAAAGTCATGAATAAACACTTTTTACACCCTTAATTTATCTTTCTAGTCAAACAACATGTTGTGGTTATCAATTAACTTCTCTACCAAAATCGAATTGAGTCAAAACAACTAAAAAAGAACTCAATAATGATTTTTTTTGTGTACTTGATCACTCATGCTCTACTTAATATGATAGTACTGCGTAACTTTGGTTGGATTTTTTTTGGCGGTTGATGGATCAACAATACTGAAAGATCCAGAGTTTATTCTTGTCTTTAGAATTCACATCATCATTTGGATCTCCACTCTTAATTAGGCTTTCTTTCTGGAGTTTTAGAGTGTCCATCAATATGAGAATTTCTAGGTGAGCAGTTTCTCTTTCCAGCGGTTGTAATCAACCATTCATTAAATTTCTCCACTTAGATTCTTCCACACAACATTGTATAAGATAGTTTTTAGCTTCGATAACAGAGGAGTTGAGACTTCAAAGTTTACGTTCTAATAACACTTCTTGTGGTTTGTCAACCTCAATCAATTTTCCTATCATAACCCAATCGAACCTAAACGTGAAGTGCTAAAAAAGTATCTTAACATTATTAATCACTAAGTATTAACCAATTTATTTCTGATGCCCTTTGGAAATTCCATCGACTTCCTCTTTGTTCAAATTGATTTTAGGGCTTTTTGTGTATAATGCCCTAAAGTGGGTATTAAAAGTTTTTAAAATACCACAAAGATGTCAAATACGATTAGGCCCTTAAGAAGAGATGATGCTTATTCACAAAAGAGATAAAAAAAAATATGTGATGTGACTATTTTTTATTTTTTTTCAATTGAACTTTCTTTCTGCATTTAATTTTTTTTTGTCTTCCATCTTTTTCCCAATAAAGTTCTTCTCTTTCATCTACACATGTTTATATTTACACAAATGCTTGAATCAGTGTCGAAATCTCATCTGATTAACGCCGATCACCCCAACATAATAAATTTTATGCTCAGCAGAGAGACTGCCACCGGAACTCATCCCGAGACCGTTGTGTAGAATCTGCAAAATAATCAGAGGATTTTATCGATTACGTTCACAAGAGAACCCTATAAATCGCCTCTGGTTCATGTATTCGACGAACAAGATCTTTGTAGCTTTACACGAGGAACTAAATCGCCTCGATGGTTTTCCCTTTCATATTTTTTTTAAGGTCTATGGAACTAAAATTTGGTCTACCAGGTTCAATATTTTATCTATTAAAAATATAATATAATCTAAGGAACTAAAATTTTGTCTAGTAAATCGCGCTTTGCCACAAGATTGAGTCACCGCCGATTCATATGCGGTTTATTTAGATTTGTTAGATACTTGCATTCCTCCTTTGTATGTCCAAAAATAGGGAAGAATACACATTATATAACTAGTTGCTTAACAGGAGAGGTAAGCTCACCAAACGCAAATCAAATCATCATCGTTCACTTTCGTACTTCCATTAATATATCCATCTAGTAATGTTTTACTAAAGATAGTCAAGATTTATGAATTGGTCTATATATATAGATAAGATTTAGTAAAGATACACAATATTTTTTACAAAAGACTATTATCATATGTTGATTCAAATGTGGAAAATGTAAGAGATGCCTTAATCATGTTGATTGCCATATTGACTTAATATTGGTTAATAGGGACTTATGTTTGGTCTATAAGAACTAAATTTTGGTCTATTGGGTTAAAAATCTTGTCTATTAGACACTTGAATTTAGATGTTAAAAAAAAAAAATGAATTTGATATATATGAACTAAGATAATGGGTTAGTTTTAGTTCATATAAAACGATAATGGGTTCGTGGTAAAACTAACCCATTATCTTACATTTTTCATAGTTAAATCCAATAAACGAACCCATTATCGTTTTATATGAACTAAAACTTAGTTTATTGAATTAATAATTTTGTCGATTAAACATTTAAATTTGACGTATTTGGTTAATTAGGTGGGTTCTAAACATGGGATTGCTTTCTCATTTTTAAAAAAATATATTTTAGCAAGTTTTATGTGATAAAACTAGACAATATGTATAATATGTATAATAGATAAATTCTACTTGGATAAAATACAAGAACTTATATAGAAGTAGAATTTACTAAAAATAATTAAGATTTATGACTCGGTCTATACATATAGACAATATTTAGTAAAGATAGGCAATATTTCTTACAAAATAGACAAGACTATTATCACATATTGAATTTAACTATGAAAAATGTAAGAGATGCCTTAACCATGTTGATTGCCATATTGACTTAACATTGGTCAATAGGGACTTATGTTTGGTCTACAAGAACTAAATTTTGATATACTAGGTTAACAATATTTTCTATTAGACACTTGAATTTGATATATATGAACTAAGGTTTACCACGAACCCATAATTATTTTATACGAACTAAAATTTGGTTTATGGGATTAATAATCTTGTCTATTAGATACTTAATTTGACGTATTTGGTTAATTAGGTGGATTTTGAACATGGGATTTCTTTCTAATTTTTTGAAAACATATTTTAGCAAGGTTGTATGTGATAAAACTAGACAATATGTATAGTAGACAAATTTTACTTCGATAATAGACAATAACTTATATAGAAGTAGAATTTACTAAAGATATTCAAGATTTATGCATTGACCTATACATACAGACGAGATTTAGTTAAGATAGACAATATTTTTTAGGACATAGACAAGACTATTATCACATGTTCAATTCAACTATGAAAAATGTAAAAGATACCCTAAACAATGTGATTGCCATATTTGACTTGACTTTGGTCAATAGGGACTTACATTTGGTATATAAATACTAAAGTTTGGTCTATTTGGGTTAATAATCTTGTATTTTAAACACTTAAATTTGGTATATATGAACTAAGTTTTACCACGAATCTAGAATTAGTTTATACGAACTAAACTGGGTTAATAATCTTGTCTATTAAACACTTAACTTTGATATATTGGATTAATTATCTGGGTTTAAAACCTGGGATTGATTTTAATTTTTTGAAAACATATTTTAGCATTATGTGATAAAACTATACAAGATGTAGATTCAGTGGCGGATCCAGAACATAATTTTAACCGGAGCAAAAATATTAAGATACTAAAAAAATCATGTCTTCGATTAAAAAAATTCTTACTAAATGCACAGTATAGTTAAAAACGACATGTTAATATCTCACAAATGACCTATAGTTTAAAAAACATATTAAAAAGTTGACATGAACTGAAAAACGTTTTTTTGTAAAAGAGAAAAATAAAATCCTAATTTTAACTAATAAAAATAAACCAATCTTGGTTCTTTTAAAATGTGTTTATTGAACTAAATGGATATGAATATGTTACGCTTGTAGACAAAAGAAAAAAAATTAAGTGGCCTTTTGTTTTGTATTTCTTAATGTTGTAGATTAACAGTGGGACATTTGAAAAAAAAGAAAAGATAAAGGGGCATAAAATAATTTATCAATAGAGGCATAATTATAAATCTATGTAAAATAAAACTAGATCCCAAAATTTTATGGGTGGCAACTGCCACTCCCATTAATCACGTACGTCCGCCCCAGTGTAGATTCATATAGATTCACTGGTCGTTTTAAAATTCTTGTAGCTTCTTGCACTTGGGTATATATATGGAGAAAACATGTTCATTTTTGACCGGCATAAAGATACAGTATACAATAACTAAACTACTTACGTGTGGAGAGATATAAATCTTAGTCTCTCGTTTGCAAACTCAATCACAATCATATACGGTACACAATATGTAATATACTTATTAATGGAGAGTCTAGAACCTATAATCTCTTTTGTGAACCCAAACATATTAATATACAGTACACGATAACTAGGCTCTACTTTGCGAACCCAACCACATTAATATACAATTCACGATAACCATATTTTTTGGAGTGTGTAATGTAAACCGCATCCTAATCATTGGTGGAGCGCAACACTATATGTCGCCCTTGTGATGGTGATATTTTTGTTTGCTACTGGCCATTTTTTCTACTGAATCTTTTATGTTGTTTATCAACTTACATTGTATTGTCTACTGTCTTTCCAATTTCTTAGCAAAATTATTACATAGTACCAATATAGGCCAGGTTGTCTACCTTTTTTTTCGTGTTATCTACTGTTTGATGCTTCGACAATGTCTACAACTGCGGGTATGGTGATTGATTATCTTGTCTGCTACTGCCCATTTTATCTACTGAATCGGTATATTGTCTATCGACTTGAATTTTATTGTCTACTGTCCTTTTTGTTTCTTGGCAAAATTATATCACAATACCAATTTAGGTCAGGTTGTCTACTGTGTTTATCTATTTGTCTATGGGTGGATATTATCATCTACGATGTCATATTCACTTATATATGTTTCAACCAGTAGGATATTTGGAACAACGGTTTAGCAAGAAACATTCATATAACAAGTAAAAAACTACATAGATTCATGTACTCTCGCCTGGAAAATAACAAATATTTACAGATCATGGGAAGCAAAATCAAGCCTTTTAACCCAAATCCAAATTCCAATTCTCAACTGTTGCAGGTGCGAGCACTTCGTTTCTTTCGCTGACGTCCAGCATCGAAACTGTTTCACGCATCACAAGTTTGCCCCGATAAATTCCTCTCAACCATAGAGAAAAAAACTTAAACCCACATATTTGAATCGTACAATCTCATCGTTTTTATCAGCCCGAACCACGCCGCCGTTCAAATCGACCGAATCTCCGGCATCGTCTTTCCTATTCTCCACCGAAAGATTCTGACCCAGTAACGCTCCTGCTACTCCTCCGGATTTTCTCGCTGTATCATCCTAACCCATTCCCGTCTCTGGTTGTTTTCTGACTCCCTCCCATTGTAAATCTCTGGCAGCTCTCTAGACCGGCTTCATTGGTTTCATCATTACTAGTTGCCGCCGAACGAGGAAACCACCCCGACTAATCTCTCTCTCACTCTCTCTCACAATCTCTGCTAAGATTTTTTTTTAAAATTGTTGGAGAATGGAGAAATTAACCTAAACTACCATTCCTTCTCTCTCCACAGTTTTTTTGTCATGTCAACTTTTTATTTTTTTTAGTTAACTAATAACCAAAATAATTAAATATGTCCAAAATATATAAAGATAAGAAAACCGAGTTAAAATTTGTTTGTGGCATACACTTTGAATTTATTGATCAAATGACATTTTCACAAAGAATTTGTGAAAGTTGTGGTATTTCGTTAATTTTTTCTTGGTTTTATTGTGTATATCAGACTTATTGCTTGGAACGTTTAGATTTACCTCTATTTAGACATACTTGGATACCTAGTTACCTCTGTTTCTAACTTTAGAAAGAAAAATAACCAACAAAATAAAGATGAATCTTCAATGATCTGGTCTTTACCGTAGACTGCCAATTTTAGGACAAAACTTGTTGATGGGAGAAAAAACCTGCGTGTCTTGATATCTTCTGATCCAATTTTCATCCTTCAGACTTTAGCCTAATTCTTTTTTCCTATAACAGAACAACAATTAACTAAATATTTGTTTTTTTCTCCAATACAGTTGATATTAGTTTTTTGATAAAATACAGTTGATATTATAGTTGGCTTCAGTTGTGAGAATCACACATCTATTTAAACTTCCTCATCTTCCAAGAATTTGCGTCCCCACAAGAAACACACTTTATCTTCTCCTTGTCATTTTTTTCAACTTATTATTAGAGATTATAATCTCTAATATAAGTTTTACAAGACAGTGGAGAAGATGAGTTCCTCTGGAATAGAAAAAGGTGTTGCGGTTTCGGAGTCCGAACCGCCGAGGGGTAATAGAAGCAGGTTTGCTTTTGCTTGTGCAATCTTAGCCTCCATGACTTCTATCATCCTTGGTTACGGTTCGTCTTGTTTCTTTATTCTAATCACTAAACGATCCATTTTGGGAATTGGCTTGGTTTTACAAATTACATAACCATCTAAACATTTTCTTTTTTTGGGATGTTGTAGATATTGGAGTGATGAGTGGAGCTGCAATATTCATAAAAGAGGATTTGAAACTGTCAGATGTACAACTTGAGATTCTTATGGGAATTTTAAACATCTACTCATTGATCGGCTCAGGCGCGGCCGGTAGAACTTCTGATTGGATCGGGAGACGATACACCATAGTGTTGGCAGGAGCTTTCTTCTTCTGTGGTGCCCTTCTCATGGGTTTTGCCACAAACTATCCTTTTATTATGGTCGGCCGTTTCGTAGCTGGTATCGGCGTAGGTTATGCTATGATGATTGCGCCTGTTTACACCTCTGAAGTCGCTCCTGCTTCTTCTCGCGGCTTCCTCAGTTCTTTCCCTGAGGTCCAATACATCAAAATTTTCTAATTATAGTAATAAACAGAAAAAAAAATGAAAAACCTAACATGGCTTTTTTTTTGTATGCAGATATTTATTAACATCGGTATACTTTTGGGATACGTATCCAATTACTTCTTTGCCAAGCTTCCTGACCATCTTGGATGGAGATTCATGTTAGGGATCGGAGCGGTTCCTTCAGTGTTCTTAGCCCTCGGAGTCTCCACGGTGGCTCGTCCTCCAAGGTCGTCTCGGGGATGCTTTCAAAGTCCTCGACAAAACCTCAAACACCAAAGAAGAAGCCATATCGAGGCTCGATGACATCAAACGCGCGGCCGGAATCCCTGAGGACATGACAGACGATGTTATAGTCGTGCCGAACAAGAAAAGCGCCGGGAAAGGCGTGTGGAAGGACCTTCTCGTCCAACCCACCCCATCCGTCAGACATATTCTCATAGCATGCCTTGGCGTTCATTTCTTTCAGCAAGCTTTGGGAATCGACGCGGTTGTGCTTTACTCTCCGACCATCTTCTCAAAAGCTGGACTGAAATCCAAGAATGACCAGCTCTTGGCCACGGTCGCTGTCGGAGTTGTTAAAACGTTGTTTATTGTCGTGGGGACTTGCGTGGTGGACCGGTTCGGACGTCGTGCCTTGTTGCTCACGAGTATGGGAGGAATGTTTCTGTACTTGACCGCGCTCGGGAGTAGTCTCACAGTGATCGACAGGAACCCGGGGAAGACGCTCAAGGGGGCTATTGGGCTTAGCGTTACGACGGTTATGACGTTCGTGGCAACATTCTCAATAGGTGCAGGCCCCGTTACATGGGTATACTGCTCAGAGATATTCCCTGTGAGGCTAAGAGCTCAGGGGGCAAGTTTGGGAGTGATGCTGAATAGATTGATGAGTGGAATTATTGGAATGACATTTTTGTCACTTTCTAAAGGTCTAACCATTGGTGGTGCGTTCCTTCTCTTCGCCGGTGTTGCGTTCGTCGCCTGGGTCTTTTTCTTCACTTTCCTCCCAGAGACACGTGGTATGCCTCTCGAGGAGATGGAGAGTTTATTTGGGAGTTACAGCGCAAACAAGAAAAAGAATATTGCCAGCAAAGGCAAACAAGTTACTGATGAACAACAAGAATGAGAAGAGAACGATGTTCCTATATTGATTGTTATTTTGGTTCACTGGAACATACATGCCAAAAGATAGACTTTTGAACTAAGTCTTCATCGAGTTCAAGAGACGTGTGAGAGAGTTACAAATCAGAAAATTAAATTTGATTGAGCGTCGACCAAGTTGTAATTTAATTCGTAAATACTACAGTATTTTTATTTCTTAGCTCTCAGAAGCCGTTCGTGATGGAAACAAAACAACCTTATACTTTAACAGAATTTGGGTCAGAGATTCTAGATGCACTTTCAAAACCACCTAATTATGGAAATATTGTCTAATTCCACACCAAAACTATGATATATATAACGGAAGTTTAATGTTTTTTCCTCCAATTCGAAAGTTACATTTTGTTTATCCATGGAAATTGATTTTTCGGTTCACTGTGTACCAAACACACTTAATCAATATTAAACCAGACTAAACCCAATACCAAATAGAATTAAAACTCAGCCGTAACAAAAAACCTCATATTTGTAAAAAATCAAAAACTCAAAGCAATTATAAAATTATGTCTTTTAAAGTGATTTTTCAATTTACATTTTCATGTTTTGAATAGTTGTGTATTTACATTGTGACTTTTAATTTCGAAAAATTATGTTGTAACAATATAACTTTCAATTTACATATTTTCACATATAACTTTTTTACATTGTAACTTTTCAATTCACATTTCTCTCATATAATTTCTTTTGTTACATATCTTTTCTAATATATTTATTTACTAACTATCTTTTCTTTGGCATAACCAATTTTCATTTTTAACTCTATTTATTTCGTGATTCAAAAAACGATTTTAAATATTTTCAATATATACGATATAAAAAAGTTAGTTTATAACATTTTCGACTACATCTATTCGAAGTAATTTTTTTTTCTCATATGTTCTAATTCTATTTAAGTCTATACAAACTACAAGAAAACATGTCATTTCTAACCGCCAATTTCGTGGGAAAGTGGTCGGAATTGGCATAAACCAACGAATTTCCGACGAAATTCTTTGGTTGGCATTGAGTGGTTAGAAATTCATTTTTGTTGGAAATTTCCGACGAAATCGTTATTTGGAAAGTCGTCGGAAATCTCCGACAAACTTCCAACAATAATTTGGTCGGACTATAACGTTGGAAATTTTCAACGATAAAACTCGTCGGAAAGTTGATGGAATATTCCAACACCATTCCAACAAAATCTTTTAACTTATTTAAATAAGTATTGAAAATTTAATTTTTCGTCGAAATGTTGTTATTAGCATTTCCACATTTAATTAATTTTCGACAGTCTTTTAGACCATAACTCTTCAAATTAAAGAAATGCATCATTTAGTTACTTATTTCCTTTCAACTCTATTAATTATCTTTCTTTTAAAGAAAAACTATAACTTTTTCTTTTTTTCCAATGTATTAACAAACTACCTCACCTAATCTCTCAACTTCACTTCTCAGGCAAAGATCTATCACCAAACCTAAAAGTCCTCCCTGCGAAATGGAAACGCTACCGCAAAAGTACAAACAACAGCTCTTCCTCTTACTAAAATAGCGTATCGGCGTGCGAACATGTCTCAGAAGTCACGGCTAACCGATTAATTTTCCTCGATTCATACTCTTTTCTAAGAAAGCCTATACGTGCGAGACGTTGCTAACGCGAGGATCAAACCTGTGTTACGGCTCTTGAAAAAAAAATTAGAGCTTATAACTGCGATTCTTAGAGATAAGCTCAAGTATTAGCTATGAGAGAAGAGATGAAAGCTTCTTTCGAAGTGATTATAACGGTTCTACTCGCGGGAGGACATTCTCAAGTTTTCTATCAATCCAATCAGAATATAGGGTAAGTTAGTAAAATCAAAATGAATGGTTCAAACATAAAGAAAATTATGAAAAAGAACATAATAAAAAATTAGACCACATATGAATAACTTGATGGACCGATTGGCTCAATCCGGTCCGATCAATTGAGAGCCATTACAGATTAATTAATTATTATTATTATTATTATTATTATTTTTGTCGTCTGGTTAATTTAAATTTGGATTATAATAGTGATCCAATATGGTCCTAATCAAGGTTGACCCACACATTTTGGCTCATCAACCAAACACTAATTGTGACACAAAAATCTATATATAAAGTTTTTTGATCTCTCTTCTCTTTAATCTACATCATCAATTCAACACTTCAAATTGTGACACTTCATTAAACTCATTTTAATTTTTAATATTTAGTCTATTAAAATTTATTAGACTCATTAATACACTAAAGAAAAGAATTTGTGATTCAATCTATTAAACAATTTATTATTATGAACATAAGTCTAATCTTAATCATTTTTAGATTAAAAATTTTTTAAAACACACTTAAATTCATATATTTTATGACTACAACTTAATATATATCTAAATAATAATATTAAAATATTAAGTTGAAAAATTAATCAATTTATCATGTATTTATTAAATAAAATAAGGGCATCGAACCTTTCATGTCGTATGCAAGAATTCATGTTACAGGAAGCGTACTATGATATCCTTAATTGATAACATATAAGGACGAGCAAGAAGTACAGAGGATACCATAATACCATATAGAGAAATATAAAATTGGTGTATATGATTCAACATTCCGTGTTGGGAGTATACTAAAAGAAAAAAAAACAATGCTCAAGGTCTACTGGAAGAAGGTTGGATGCTTTCATAAGGGGATCAATGTTTGATAAATACACATCCGACTTATATTCCATATAAGATAAGTGTAGGTATGAGTTTTCTATAACGTAAGATTTGAATCTATTGGGAGGTCTATCCCTCTTTATTATGAAAATGATGCGTATAGTTGTAGGAGTAAATGGACTTAGATTTTTAAATCGGGTTTTGCATGGTTCGATTGGATTTTGCTTAGCTATGAGCATTAGATGTCTTAATGAATCTTAAGAAGTTAAATATTATAAAGGGAGTAAGGAATAATTATGGTCTACGGGAAGAAAGCCGGACGCTTTCATAGGAGATCCATGTTTGATAAATATACATCTAACTTAAATTATAGAAAAGAGAATTGTATGTATTATGAATATGATTGGAGATCCAGATATGGGTTTTTCTCTAACATAGGGTTTGAATCTCTTAAGAGTTTTCTCCGTATTATGAAAATGATGGGAGGGGGTTGTAGGAGTGAACTAGCTCAGATTCTTAAATAAGATTTTTTGTGGTTGGATTGGATGTGCTTAGCTTGGATCTTGCTTAGCTATGAACATTAGATAACCAACTTTAGGGTTCTTTTGGCTACGTGACTTGACGTTGATAGCAAAAAATGACCAATCACATATGTATAAAAAATGCATGCTTGGTGTAGACAAATGGTAGTAGAGCTTCCCATGTAGTATTGACTGCTTTAGATATTGCTTTTGGAAACAATATACCTTTGAAACAAAGGATGGGGTACTGAAAGTTTGGGATAAGGGCTTTCAAAACCCGAATAAGAAGGAAGTACATGTCATATTGGAGATATTCAAAGATGACAAGTTAAAAAATTGGTTGGTCGTTGTTCAGTTAAATTTATGAAACCCGGCAATTGATTTAAGTTGGTTATATTCAAACAAAGACGTCAATTTTGTAGGATTTTAGAAAATTCATGAATGATCGGTTTAACTTTCGGAGATACAAAAATTATTCATTTTGATGGTAAAATATCTACATTTGGTCATGTTGGATGAAGATTCATTTGATGAAAGGATGCTTCTAGGAGTTTTTGAAAAAACGTAGATAAGAACCTCGAGCCTTTAATGTTGTATGCAAATATGCATGTTATGGAAAACATATACTAAAATATCCTTAATTGATAGCATGTTATGAAAAATCTTTGAGATCACGAGCGAGAAGTAGAAATGATACCATAATACTAGATATAGAAATAAGAAATATGAAAAATGGAATGAAGGTCAAGTTTAACCAAGTCAAAAGTGGTGTATATGGTTCAACATGTTGTGTTGGGAGTATATAAAGAGATTAAAAGATGTTCAAGGTCTATTGGAAGAAAGTTGGATGCTTCCATAAACAGATCCATGTTTGATAAATAGACATCCAACTCAGATTCCAAAAAACATAAGTAAATGAGTTTTTCTCTAACGTAGGATTTGAATCTATTGGGAGCTCTATCCCTCTCTATTATGAAAATGATGGGAATAGTTGTATGAGTAAATTGATTTAGATTTTAAAATCGGGTTTTGCGTAGTTCGATTGGATTGTGTTTAACTATGAGCATTAAATATCCAACTGTAGGGTTCTTTAGGCTATAATATATATAAAAAAAATTAAGAATAAATACACTAAGAAAAAAAGATTACGAAAATAAACCAAAACAAAATAAAATCAGTAACTCAAGGGGAAAAAAAAAAAATCAACCAGAAAAAAAAAAATCATACTATACAAAACAAAAATATTAAGTACAAGGGTAAAAAAAAAACTACAGTCATATTAAATAAGACAAAAACAATTGTAGATTTTAAATCCAACATAAAACATAATATAATCTAACAAAAAAAAAAGGCAAATACACAATATATTTTCTTAAATATAAAAACAACCGAAACTCAATCTCTTTCTAAACAATGAAAAAAAAATGACAGACTCCGAAACAAAACATTTTCTTTAAATCGAAAAGAAAAACCCGCCCGAAGGACGGATCATCCACTAGTATTGAATAATAAAAAAAAAAATACATATGTAAGCAAGATAACTATTCATTCTAGAGTGTAAGAAACTATTGATGACAAACATGCAAATCCGTAATATTTATCATTTTTATATTGGATTTCTTTAATAATATTGTAATGGTTCTAGTTTACTTTACTAATTGTAATAATATTGTAGTTTCATACTTCTATTTTTTTTTCTGGCATGATAATACATAAACCAAAACGACCTCACAAATAAAAAAACAAATGAAGAGAAAAACTCTTCAAAAAATATCCGATCAGGAACAAGAAGACTTTTCCGTTGTCTTGTGTAACATGTTGAAAAGCAAACCAAAAGTTTTTGAGTTCATTGTGTTAAAGACGCGAAATTTTCTCTCATTTGATTTAAGTTTAATGGGATCTTGGTCGATCTTCCATATGCTCAATTTAGAATGTTGTCCGTTTTTAGAAGTTCTAGTTGGTTTGGCACTAAATGATTTTAATATTATTCTTGTTCAAAAATTAATTCGAAGAGCACTTGAGGAATAGACAAGTTGGAAAAGCTTGGCGCAACTAAATGCATCCTTCAAATAGTGTATTTTGTAGAGATAATAGTGATACAAGAGTAATATTGCTACATACCTTCTTCTTGTTTTAGCTATTCCAATCATTGATGCAGTGTAAGTGCTATCATTGCTTATAATTAGGCTCTAGAAATGTAGAATCAAGGAGTGTGATAGCAGTAACACAAGTAAGAAAATGCTTAAGGCTTGTTGAAGAATTAGGAAAGGTAAATACACCGGTTTACTCACAGCTCTTTAACCCGGTTATGTGGTTGGGTACGAAAAGATGAATAACGGAGAGGCTACGAGTAAAGAGGCTAAATGCTAGTAATGGTTTTCTTCTCTAAACTCTTGTCTTGCCGTTAAGTGCGCGCCAATGATTGATGATGATTTTGTTTGGAGGAAGAAACTAGTTTGACTTTTAACTTTCTAATATGTGAAATGTTAATGTCCCTTGATTTGCAAGACAAATTTTACACATGACGCGTCTGATTAAATCTCACATGTTTATTTACATAAATAGATAATATTGTATTTAATAGCATGTCATTGTAATTAAGATGATTCATTAATGGTAATCCGGTGATTTAAATTGGAAGTGATTCTGGTGAGTTTTCACTTCTCAATTATATATATATACTAGATGATAACCTGCACTCCGTGCGGGTATAATATTTTCTTTACACAATTTATTTAGTTTTGTTTAATAATATATATAATATATATCATATTTGAATGATATTTAAAGAATTGTATATTGGATCTCACAATATGCAAATTAAATATATATAAAAACATAAACATTCACAATTGTTAGAAATTAGTTTTAGACAATATAAACAATATTATGGTGTATTATTGTAAATAAAAACAAAATTCATTAAAAAAAAATGTCAAATACTTAGTGATACAATAAACAAAAAAAATATAATATTAAAGGAGTGAGTTGGGCTGCAAATGATTGAATGGGCTGTGTATTTTGAGTGTTAAGGGATAGTTTTATTGGTTGTTACTCCTCAATTTAATCTTCTTGAGACATGTGTCAGAAAATACTCAAAGTGTCTTTTCAATTAATATATAGGGGATATGTAACATTGTATTTGAGAAGAAAAAAGAAACACAAACTTAGAAAGACAAACAAATTGGTGTATTTACGAAGAAAAATATGGATTTGGATGCAGTTTACAGTTTACTGTTGGTGTTATCTCGGGCATAATAATCTTGGTTTTAGGACCGTATTTGTATGGTTTTAAGATAATCAAATTATTTGTGTTACGCTGATTCTGCATAACTATATGTTTTTTTTTTTTTAGGATAAATTATAGATGACTATCATGCGAATCCGCAATATTTCTTACTTTTTTTGGATTTTTTTAATAATATTGTAATGCTTTTATTCTATTTAACTAATTGATATTTTATGATTTCAAAGGGCTACACGTTATATACGTTCATACCTCTACCCCATAATCGATTTAAGAAAAGCAAAAAAGAAACAGTAAAACTAATGTTAAAATATGATTCTTACATATTTTTGCTACAAAATCATTCATTAAACTCATATAGTCGAGTTTTTTTCACAATAGTTGTCTCAATTAATAACAAAGTCAGCTCATTCAGTCGTTGTTATGACATGATAGACCGCAAATAATTCTTTATCAGCTTCAACTTCAAAAACCTTATTTCAACCATTGTAACCAATACCGGAATGGTCAACAATATGTGATAAGCACTTTCTGTGTTTTTAATAACAATCCTCCATTTTCTTCAAAAAGTCAAACACTTTAATAGGTTTATAAACGTTTTCTAGTTTTGTTCTCTAAACATTTTTAATTCTATAAACAATCATCTCCAACTATGTCAGAAAACCTCCAAATTCAAACATGAATAAACTGGATCGATCGTCAATAATGTAACCGAAGATTTTGCTTTTTTTTTAAGAGCAAAATTCTACTAAATAAAATAATTATTATTTGATACTAATAAACTAGTTAAACAATTTTTTACTTAAAAACCCATAAATATTATTAAAAAACTCTTTTTTTTTTTGTGCAGTTGTTAAAAACTCTGTAAATTATTATTTTATTATTAAATTTATTCCTCCAAATTTAGTTTAAATATATATATATATATATTAATAACTAAGTATATAGAAAAATACTCTTCTAAAATTTGTATATACATACTAACAAAATATATCTAAGAAAATGCCCCTCTAATATGGATGGCTTAATCGATTACTTACCTCGCTTATGCCCTGTTACGGTCCTGCTGGAATCTTGATCGATCCACTAGAGCTTCATCGTCTTCCACTATTCCACGTCTTTTAGAGCTCGGCTTTCATGGGCCCTTGTTTTAAAATGAGAACATAAGCTAATGTAATAATAAGATGTTTTCATCTTAGGTTCTTTTTCTCAAAAAAGCTATTTTTATGGTATTTTACATCAATGAAAAAATGGTATTTTACATCAATAAAAAATTCTTTTTTCTCTTAATTAAATAAGAAGTTTTAAAATGTTTACCATTCGATACTTTAACTTCCGCAATAGTTTTTTAATTTTTTCAACTTAATTTCTTAAATTAAATCAGTATTTTTTTTCAAAATTGTTGAGTTAGTTAGGAGATTTTGAGTGTTGAATTATGGAACTACCATAACAAACCGAGTCTCTAATATTATATCTAATTTTTATGGTCCGTTAAAGGTTTCACGTTCATCGTTGTCACGTACCAGAACTATGCATTTTAGCTTCTCACTAGTTTTGGTGATAAAAGGGTTTTCAACTTTTTTTAAAAAAGTTAAATAAGTTAATTATAATTGTCGGGTCAATTAGGAGAACTTGGATGTCGGATTATGAAACTAGCATAACAAATCGAGCTTCTGACATCCTATCCAGTTTTTCAGGTCCGTTAGAGGTTTCAAGTTCAACATGTTGTCACGAACCTAAAACTCGGCATTTAAGCTTCTTACTAGTTTTGGTGATAAAAAGGTTTTCAACTTTTAGTTTTTTAGGTTTGATAAGTTGTTTTAACTGTCTGGTTAATTAGGAGAACTATCGGGTCAAATTACCCAGGGAGTGTCGATCAACACCATCCCAGACCTCCCCCGAACTCGCCAATTACAAGCCCAATCACCCCAGACGTGTCTACATCGGTAAGGGACCTTATCCTAAACCTTCTAAGTAGGAAGTTGAAGATTATAAGTTCAAAGATATACTTGATCAACTAGAGGCTCAAATTTCGTTCTTTAAACCATGCAAGATGGTTCTCGCCTTTGAGAAATTGAATGGAAAACAAGAGAGCTTGATAGGCATTTTCGGATTTAGACCCACGATTTTGATATTCAGCAATGCTGGAGCATTATTCAGTTAAGTATGTACCACTCTCTCGTTATAGTTAGCTTTGATGTTTTGCTGGGTATGAGATTTTTCTCTGTGATTATGGTTTTCAGCTCTCCCTTTAGATGATTTAAAGGAAGAAATTTGAATATGTGTTAATTGTGAAAACCTAGTGATGAGGTCGAGGAAAATTTCTGAGGACACTAACTTTTCATCACTAGAAGCTTGGGATCAGTACGGTTAGGAAAATTTCATGCGATACCATGATGTACTTAAACCTTTGAGAACTTGATTGACAGCGAGACTAGAAAAATTTCCTATGATGCCACTATTTGCCAAAATCTTGAGAGATTTAAAAGAAAAGTAATGAAATAAATAAGGTTGGAAGGAGAGGGAAGAAACATGTGTGCTTAAAGACATTCTTCTGTTTGGTAAACTTTGAGGCAAGGCTGTGACTGATAAGGAATTTTGCTAGAATGGTATATGGAATATGGTTTTTCACTGTGGTCTAGCTAACTAGGATATGTTCTTGAAAATACTTCTTTGGGAAGTACAGTTCAAAATGATTTTATTGAGAGTTGTTGATTAGATCAAAATGAAAGAAATGGTTATTGAAGGATGATGGTTTGATCATAGTTTTTGCTGGATTTTTAACCTCACTAGTTTAGCTCTTTGTTTGCTCGCGGGCGAACAAAAACTAAGTCTGACGAAGTTTAATGTACTGATATTTTTATCGGTTTTTCACATGCATATTTTATACGTTTTGGAGTTTTTTCCACATTTTAACCAGAATAAACATGAGATTCACGTGATGGAGCATTTGGAGAAACTTGTACGATTTGGAGAAAAAATGAAAAATTTATCGAAAGACGAAAAAAGTCGATCGACTGGAAGCTATAGTCGAACGACTCCATTAGGTTAGTCAGAAGAAAGGAAATTGTTTCACGGGCCTTTTTATAAAACCCTAAGTCTTGAGGATTCATTGTCGACCCCATGCACGACTACTAGAGCTAGATATACTCTCCTAAGCAGAAGCATTAGGTCAAACCTTTAAGTTCTCAAGAAGCAACACACTCAAGCCACCAAAACTCCCCATTTTCCTAAAGAAGCTACATTTTTTCCAAAGGCTCCTTGAATTTCTACGCACTAAGGATTTTACAGAGAGAGAAAACCACGAGTTGTTCTATTTTCTAAACTCTACTCTCTACTTTTATACAAGCTATTAATATTGATATTGATTATGGTTTTGCTGTAGAGATGACTTCTTCAGCTGTGGGTACAGGAAACTCCAAGGCCTTGTTGATGAGATCTGCCGAGAACTTGTATTTATAACCTCTGACCCATACCTTAACCTCCATTTGCCTGGTCTTCTCGTGTGGCAGATGAGCATAGAACTAACAGATTATCTCTGGGATATACAGGGGCAGGAGTGCTCGATCAACTGTTGACTCCATCTTGCAGCTCCTGATCATAACCACTATCTCAGCAGATGCCTCAGAGCGGAAATCAACATACCTTTGACCCACAATTTCCCGAGTCATGTAGTGTTTGATGATCGATATTTAGGGTCATCAATTCCCCTAAACATTGTAGAATTTAGAGGTATCAATCCTAACTCGTTGTAATTGTCACCTAGAGTACAAAGATTCTCTTAATCTAAGATAATGATGGTTGTTGTTTAATTCAAATTGATTAATTAAGCTAAATGCAAGTAATTAGATGATTAAGTTTATGCAATTATTAAAGAAGGGTCTAAAGATGAGTTATTAATGACTTGGGTTCACTAAGCATGGCTAGGGATGTCTAAGGTGGGGTTATTGGAAGAAGGATTTGGAATTATTTTAAATCGCAGAGATTTTAAGGGATTTTGTCAAATACCATCTAATGAGGTGGTATTTGAAATCCCTTATTTTTAACTATCAATTCTCTTTCAAATAATCTCAAATCCTTTTTGATATAATTAATTAATGAAATCCCAGTTCTCCAATAACCTAGGATTTGTATATATCTCATTACAATAACCTAGGATTTGGAAGAGGTTTTACAAATGTCAAGTCCAATAACCAGAGATTTGGAAAAAACTTGAAATCCTCTCAAATGTCAGATCCAATACCACCCCCTAATTACACTAATTAGTTATTCCTTAGGTTAATGATCCATTTTAATTGACTAATTCATTTCCATGCAATTAATCATTTCACTAATCAAGACATAATTATCAAATTTCCATTTGAAATAATGAATGCTAGTGAATTAAAACCTAATTACTAGATCAACCTAATTAAGACCCATAACATCAATCCCTTGATGCAAGAATCATAATTTCTCTCTAAGCTCTCTTGGACATTTCATCAAACACTTGGTATCCATAAGATGGTCCATGTCATTTTCTTCATTTCCATGCAAGAAAAAGCATTAGGATCTCTTAGAGAAGGAAGGAATGTTTGATTTAAGATCTAGACTACCATAATCCATGCTTAGATCCCCCTTATCTAACTCATCTTCAAACCCTAATGAGACTACTCAAGACCCATGATGATTCTCCCAAAACCAAGCTTGATTAGAGAAGAAATCATGATGGATAATAAGATAGATTGATGATGGAATGTAAAAAGAAAATATTTCTTAAGGGAAATGCAAATTGTGTTAAGATTCAAACTAGAGATTCAAGAACAAAAGAGAGAATGAGTCCAAAACCCTTAGAAAAATTAAGCATAAAAATGTAAGTGAGAAAGAAGGGGTTTTTATGAAATTGGGTCAAACCGGGTCGACCCGGGACAAATCGGGTTTCGACCCGATTATTTTTGTCCGGACCAAACCGCAGCGGTCTGCAAGTGACCGCTGCAAGACCGCTGTGCTTGCTCCAGAAGATCGCAGCGGTCTGGCCTCGACCGCTGTGGTTTGACCGCTGTGCTTGAACATGCAGCTGTCACTCCTTGACCGCTGCAGGACCGCTGTGACTGCTCCAGAAGTTTGCATCGGTTGCTCCTTGACCGTTGCTGGTACCGCTGCGTCTTAGGAACTTGTCCGGAGGATTTTGCAGCGGTCACTCCTTGACCGCTGCGCCTTCAGCCCGTTATGATCTTCTGCAGTAGTCACTCCCTGACTGCTGCCACCGACCGCTGCAGTGCTCCTCAGCTCTTCCTTAGCTCCAATTGTGCTCCATCCAATCCAATGCTCACCCCTTAGCTCCTCTCCTCACTTTTGTACCTAAGGAAACACCAAAAATGCACCAAAAGACTCTCCTAGACCTAATGCAACACCTAAACTCTAAGTGCAATGAGATCAATGATAAATGTAGCAAAACATGTCAAATATGAAATGAAATCCTACTCTAATGTAAGCCTAAATGATGCATGTTATGATAATATCAACTCCCCCAAACTTACTCATTTGCTTGTCCTCAAGAAAATAAACAAGTCCGAGAGAGATGATGAAGTAGGAGGAGTAGTTCAATCAACAAGGCATCACAAAAAGAAATCAATTCAACATCCAAGTTACTAAGCCTAAAATGCATCAAAGTTTGTCTACTCAAAAGAAGTTAGCCATGCATATCCCAATACATAATCAAAACCATACCATGGTCTAGACAATCCATCCTTTCCACTAGCCTCTTAACATTCATTAGCTCATGAAATTTTGTGAATTGTGCTTACACCAATTTAGATCAAACCATTTGGCTAAGGGTTAAGGTTATGAGATGAAGATGATCTCATCAATGCATTGGCTTGTTAGCTTAGGGATCTCTCAATGAATGAGCCAAACTTTAACAAAATGCTAAAGGTAAAGAGCAACCTATGCATACAAGGAAAAACCTTTGTCTACCCCAAATGCCTAATGTTTCTCTAACCTAAGCCATATTCTAGCCCATTTCCCATCAAAAATCCTATCTACCCTTTTGTTCACCTAAGGCATTTTGCCATTCTACCCAAGGGTCTTTGCCCATTTCATTCATCTTCTCTTCAATGGGGATTGTTCTTACTTCTTTTGGCTCCTTTTCTTTTGCTTTGACTTCCTCTTTCTTTGCTCTTTTCACCATTTGGCTTCTTTCCTTTTGCTTGCTTTGGAGTTCTTATTTCTTTGTTTGAGGCTTCTTTTTCTTTGTATTCCTTGGAGCTTTACCTTGAAGTTTTTCTTCTCATTCTTGTTCCCCTTTCATTACCTTTACCTTTCTCCCTTCTTCCCAATTCAACCAAAACTTTTTTTTGTAATTTTCATTTCCCCCAAACTTGAATATAAACCACATTCCCACCTAATCTAGCCTAGTTCTAATTAGCTCTTTGATGATAGAGTTAAATCTACACAAAAGTGTTCCCTTGTTGCTCTAAACCTAACACGTTTTGTCAAGTTAGCTCGGAAGAGGCCTCACAAAGTCACACACAAATGATGCATTGGCTAGAAAGAAGGTTTAATGATGAAGCTTGGTGGGGGAACCATAAATGGCTACTTAAGCATACAAGAGTGGTAGAAAGGGTTAAGAATGCTTAAGTATGTACATGTAAAATAAGAACACAAAAAACCAAATCAAATGCAAGGTTCTCCCCCAAACTTAAATCACACCGTCTCGGTGTGAAAGAAATTCGAGGAAGATTCTTAAAGACAAAAACAAATAAAGACTCAAGAGAAATAAAAACTATGTACAAGGGAGCATTTGGTACCTCAATAAGAATGAGAAGGTGAGGAATCCATGGAGTAGGAGCGGTTTCCCGATCCGCTGCTCGAAGGAGAGAGTGGAGCCTTCTCCTTGCGTCTTCCTTGTTGTGTATCACGGGAGGATGGTCCGGCTTCATCAGTTGGTGGCGCGGTTATCATCATTGCCATGCTCGAACTTTCCTCCTCGGTTCTTCTCGGTGGGGAGCTAGAGTCTTTGAGGATCTTCTTGATAAGCTTCCCTTGCTTCTTTACCATCTTCACAAGCTTCTTGATTTGCTTGCCTTGCCATTTAGTTAGCCTCTTGAGAAGGACAATATGCTCGTGTGCCGCTCTTAGAGCATCTCCCATGATTGGATCGGTGTAAGGCTCAAAATCATACCGCTTGCTTCCATAAGTCTCCCCGAGAAGCTCTTCCTCGTCTTCCTCGCGCGGTAGCTCGGTTCGGGTCCGGTGAATAGAAGAGAGGGGCCCGTCTCTAGCTGGATCATGGAGGAGATATGGTCGCGGGTTGAACAAGAGATTGGCGCGTGTGTCGAAGGAGGTGATACCCGTGTTGGGGAGGAGGACGGTCTTCTTCTCGTTCCCGGTGGCATAGAAACGGTATCCAAAGCTCTTCCTTTTGCGCCCTATAAGGAAGTGAGATGTGGCGAGATAAGACATATCTAACTGCATGATTGGTAGTGTTGCCTCGGGTGAGCGTATCTCTACTCCGCAAGCTGTCAAGATTGGTGTAATGAGTCCTCCAATGCTGAGCTGAGGAGTCTTGTCTTTTTTCGAAGTTACCCAATTTTGAAATGAGAGGAGCTGGTTCACGAGGTAGTGAGTGAAGTTGACCGGTCTTGGTTGCCCAATGATGTCATATCCGCAGTCTTCACTTGTTCCCGTGGTGCGCAAGAAGGGCTTCACTCCCTCGGTCAAGAGAGCGAGCTCCTCTTCCTTCACATTTCCCGTATCCCTTCTTGCAAATAAGGTGTGAGCAAGGAACTTATGAGCATACCGGATTGCCGGATGTCGGAGAGTTGTTGCCTTGCTAACTCCCTTCTTGTATTCACCCCGAGCTATCAATCTCCACACTCCTTGTGCTTCATTCATATCAAGATTCAATGAATAGACCTCGTCACCAGTTGGGAAGTTGAAGATCATACCCACTTGTGCCTTTGTTAGCTCGTAATTCCTCATGTGGATCTTAAAGCTTATGCGGCCTCGGTTTTCATCGGTTATGTCCAAAGCGGTGTCATCGAAGACGCTTAAGGTAGCAAAGAACTCCTTGGATTCTGCCTTATGAGAGATGTGCGCCATGTCAAAGAGTCCCGCCAAGCCCATGTTTGAGAACAAGCTTCTAACCGGGTCCAAGATACCGAGATCCGCCAAGAGTTGGTGATCCGCCCACCTTGTTGGGATAAACTCCATGTCCTTCATGGCTCTCAACCTTTGAGTAGGGGCTGGTTTGCTCTTTGGTGGTTCCTCCACCCTCTTTTGCTTCCGTGCCCTCTTGGTTTGTGGCCTCGGGACATCGAACTCACTTCTGCTTGATTCGTTCTCAGCATTGGAGGCTCCCGCGATTGCCTTTCCTTTCTTCACTCCCATTTTTTCCTTCAAAACAATAGGAAACTTGCAAATAATGAGATCAAATAAGCAATTCTAGCACAATTGCTTAATGAAAACCAATATTCATGTATCTAAACAAGTTTCCATAACTGAATTTCACAATTCAAACCATCTAACTCAAAAACCCCCAAAATTTTCGTTTTTGATCATACTCAAGAACCCTAATTTTTGAAAGATCCAAATTTTGGCATGAATTCTCAAAATTGAACCATATTTTCAACCTATCTAGCCTAGTCTAGTATAACCCAAGCAAAAGCCATCAAATTCCACCAATTGCAACTACAAAATCATGATTTTGCAAGAAATTCAAAATTTGAGCAAAAGGGGATGAAATTCTAATTTACCTTGGAATTGGATATGAATGATGATGAAAACTAGTGGAGAATGCTAGATTATGCACGAAAATCGGTTTGGAAGTGAAAATTATATGGGTTCTTGAGTTTTGAATTGAGAGGATTTGAGGTTTTGAAAGCCAAAATCGTGTTTATGAGGAAGAAGAAGAAGAAATTGGGTTTTATGTGTGCAAACCGGTCGAATCAACCTAAACCGGGTCGAGTTACCTGACCGCAGCGGTCTGCTTTTGCCCGCTGCAGGACCGCTGCGGAATTTTTTTTGCCTCCAGAATATCACAACGGTCACTCCTTGACTGCTGCATGTGACCGCTGCCATTTGTCCAGACTTCACAATGAGTCACAGCGGTCTCTACTTGACCGCTGCGAGACCGCTGCGACCAATTCTGGGCTTCAAGGTCAGGAAATCACAGCGGTCTCCACTTGACCGCTGCGAGACCGCTGTGGATTTTTTCTTTTCGGGCTCCTGCAGCGGTCACTCCTTGACCGCTGCGACCTGACCGCTGCGAGCATTAAACTTCCAAAATTACTTAAATCCCCTGAAAACATTTAGCAAAAACATCAAAATGCACCAGCAAAGAAAGAAAAACATGAAATTAAACTATTTACATGGATAAGCAAGGGGTGTCTCCCAAGAGCACTTTGTTTTAAGTCTCTAAGTTTGACTTTGTTACCCTTTTGTGTTAAGTGGTGGTTGGAGCATCCTCAAGAGGAGTTGAGATTGCCTCTTGAATGACTTCCCTAGCATGATATTTCGTCAACCTTTGACCATTGGTGATAAATTCCCTTCCATCCTTTGTTTCAAGCACAACTGCTCCATAACTTCTCACCTCTTTAACCACAAATGGTCCAGACCACCTCGACTTGAGTTTCCCGGGAAAGAGTCTCAACCTCGAGTTAAATAGCAGCACTTGATCACCGGGATTGAAGTCCTTAGAGAGAATCTTCTTGTCATGAAATGCCTTGGTTCTCTCTTTGTAGATTGAAGAGTTTTCATAGGCCCTAAGTCTAGTCTCTTCAAGCTCTTCAAGGTCCACCAACCTTCTTTCTTGGGCATCCTTGATATCAAAATTGAGAAGTTTGACAGCCCATTTCGCCTTGAACTCAAGTTCCACCGGTAAATGACAAGACTTCTCATACAATAAATTGAAAGGAGTGGTACCAATAGGAGTCTTGTAAGTGGTTCTATAAGCCCAAAGAGCATCATCAAGCTTGCTTGCCCAATCTTTTCTTGAAGTACCAACTGTTTTCTCAAGAATTGCTTTGATTTGGCGGTTAGAGACCTCCACTAGACCATTGGTTTGGGGATGGTATGGGGTTGCTACCTTATGCTTCACTCCATTCTTCTTGAGTAGACTCTCAAACACCTTGTTAATGAAATGGCTTCCTCCATCACTAATTACCACTCTTGGAACACCAAACCTTGGGAAGATTATTGTCTTGAATAACTTAACCACAATCTTGGCATCATTAGTAGGAGAAGCTATTGCTTCCACCCACTTGGACACATAGTCCACAGCTACCAAAATGTATTGGTTCCCAAAGGAAGATGGGAAAGGACCCATGAAGTCAATACCCCAAACATCAAAGACCTCTACAACAAAGATTGGGTTTTGAGGCATCTCATCTCTCTTGCTTATATTTCCCTTCCTTTGGCATTGGTCATAACTCTTTACAAACTCATAAGCATCATTGAACAAGGTTGGCCACCAAAACCCACTTTGGAGGACTTTTGTGGCTGTTTTGAAGCAAGCAAAGTGTCCTCCACTTGGTGAACTATGGCAAGCCATCAAGATTCCCTCAAACTCTTCCTCAGCTACACATCTCCTATAGATACCATCCATGCATAGAGTGTATAAGAATGACTCATCCCAATAGAATCTTTTTACAACCTTGAAAAACTTCTTCTTCTTATGACCTGCAAGAGGTGGCTCATTTCCACAAGCCAAGTAGTCCACATAATCAGCAAACCATGGTAGATTATCCTCTTGTAGAGCACATGATTCATCCCAAACGGTTTCATCTCCATTGCTCAATGATCCCAAACTCATTAAGCTCTCTTGCATTAGCTTGTCATCAATAGGAACCAAGTCTTCTACTCTAATCCGAGAGAGATGATCCGCTACTCCATTCTCAATACCTTTCTTGTCTACAATCTCCATGTCAAACTATTGTAGAAGAAGTATCCAGCGAAGCAATCTCGGTTTAGTGTCCTTCTTCGAATGGATGTACCTCAATGCCGCATGATCGGTGTAGACAATCACTTTAGAACCGACAATGTAAGACCTAAACTTCTCCATAGCAAATACAACCGCTAATAGCTCCTTCTTGGTTGTTGCATACCGGGTTTGAGCTTCATCTAGAGTCCTACTAGTATAGTAGATGACATGAGTCTTCTTATCCTTCCTTTGACCCAAAACCGCACCAACCGCATAGTCACTAGCATCACACATAATCTCAAAAAGAAGATCCCAATCCGGAGCTTGAACTATTGGTGCACTAACCAAAGCTCTCTTGATCTCAAAGAAGGCTTTCATGCATTCTTCATCAAACACAAACTCCACTTCCTTAAAAAGGAGTCTTATTAATGGTCTGGCAATCTTGGAGAAATCTTTGATAAACTGCCGGTAGAAACCCGCATGGCCTAGAAAAGCTCGGATATCTTTTACCGTCCTCGGTGGCTCTAAGTTAACCATAACCGAGATCTTCGCCTTATCAACCTCAATTCCTCTTTCCGAGATCTTGTGGCCCAAAAAAATTCCTTCTTTCACCATGAAGTGACACTTCTCCCGATTCAACACTAGGTTCGCTTCTTCACATCTCTTTAGAACCCTACAAAGATTAGAAAAACAAACACCAAAGGAAGAACCGTATACGGAAAATTCATCCATAAACACCTCAACCATTTCCTCAATCAAATCCGAGAATATAGACATCATGCATCTTTGAAAAGTTGCTGGTGCATTACATAATCCAAATGGCATTCTTCAATAAGCAAAGGTACCATAAGGACATGTGAATGTCGTTTTCTCTTGATCATTCGGGTGGATCGGGATTTGAAAGAATCCCGAGTATCCATCTAAAAAGCAATAGTATTGATGGTTGGCTAGTCTTTCAAGCATTTGGTCAATGATTGGTAAAGGAAAATGATCTTTTCTAGTTGATGAGTTCAATTTCCGGTAATCAATACACATCCTATGCCCGGTGATGGTTCTAGTTGTTATTAACTCATCATTTTTGTTTTTTATAACAGTGATTCCCCCCTTCTTAGGCACAACATGAATTGGTGAAACCCACGAGCTATCCGAGATCGGATAGATTATTCCCGCACCAAGAAGTTTTAGAATCTCTTTCTTTACAACATCCTTCAAGTTGGGATTCAACCTTCTTTGATGTTCAATAGAAGTCTTTGATTCATCCTCAAGGTGAATTCTTTGTGTGCATAAGTTGGGAGAAATACCCTTAATATCATCTAAAGAGTAACCAATAGCTTTTCTATATTTTTTAAGCTCATTGATAAGCAAAGCTAATTCATCACTCATTAGATTTTCATTTACTATCACCGGGTAAGACTCTTTGGGACCTAAGAACGCATATCTTAGTCCTGAGGGAAGCTCCTTTAGGTCCACCTTTGGGGCTTTTAGCTCACTCCAATCTCCATCATCCAAGGTTGTGCCTTCACTACTAACCTCTTCAATACCCTTAGCTTCCACTTCTCTTGCTAGATCCACAAATCCAGCTTCTATTTCCAATGGCTCCTTAGTGTCAAGTGTGAGCTCATAAGCTTGGCTCTCCTTGGTTAAGAAACCATTTCCTTTGTGATACAAGGTTAAGGCTACTTCCAATCCATCTTCCATTCTTAAATCTTCAAGTAACTCATCCGCCAAGCTATCCATCTCTTCTATGTAGAAGCATTGGCCATCAATGGTTGGCTTCTTCATTGTCTTGTTGATGTCAAACTCAAGAATCTCATCCATACCCAAGTGAAGATCTATCTTTCTTCTCTTGACATCAATTATAGCTCCAGCAGTTGCTAATAATGGTCTACCAAAGATGATAGGGTCGGATGGCTCTTCATCCATCTCAAGAACAATGAAATCCGTCGGAACCGTGTAGCCTTGAACCGAAACCGGGAGATCTTCTATTACACCAATTGGAGTCCGCACACTTCTATCCGCTAAGATCAACCTCATGTTGGTCTCCTTATATCTCTTTACACCCAAGGCCTTAGCTACCGAGAATGGCATTAGGCTACCACTTGCACCAAGGTCACACAAGCAACTTTGAAAAGCTAGTGGTCCAATTGCACAAGGTATAGTGAATGAACCAGGATCCTTGAGCTTCTTGGGTATCACTTGCTTTTGGATGAAGGGACTAACTTCATGAGTCAAGACCATCATTGACTCCACTTCCTTGGATCTCTCCATTATCATTTCCTTGATGAACTTGGCATGTTGAGGCACAAGGACTAGAGCATCCACTAGAGGCATTGTAAGCTCAACATTCTTGAGAGACTTATCAAATATGGCCTTATACTTCTCAGCTAGTTGCTTCGTAAATCTTCCCGGAGAAGGAAGTTTGGGCACATATGGTGGAGGGATGAACTTTTGCTTCTTAGTGGTCTCTTCATCAACAACCTTGGCTTTGTCCTTCTTAGCTTTAGCTAAGGACGTGGCCCTCTCCATGGATTCCTCAAGCTCTTTCTCTTTGCGCAATGCATCCTCCTTGGCATATTCCCTTGCCAATGAGCTTGAGTAAGGGTCCTCTTCAAATTCACCTTCATCAACAATGTCTTCCCCCCCCCCCCTTCTTGTTTCTCAATGTCCTCATTGATGTAAGGGTTCTCTCTTGTAGGCAAAGTAGTCCCACTCCTTAGCTCAATAGCATTGATGTATTCTTTCGGATTTGCCTCGGATTTTACCGGGAGTTAGCCTTGACGAGAAGTTGAAGCTTGATATGTCATTCCGCGAAAACGTTCCCATGCATCATAAAAAGACTCATTGGAGAATTGCTTGAAGCTTGATATGTCATTCCGTAGCTTCGCGGTTCGAACCGGGGAGAAGAACTTGTTGAGGAATTCTCTCTTGCAATTCGTCCAAGTAGTGATTGACCCTTGAAGGAGATTTTTTTCTGATATGTGAGCTTTGTCATCAAGAGAGAAGGGGAACAACCGAAGCTTAATAGCATCTTCCGAGACGCCATTGATCTTGAGGAGATCGAGAAGCTTGTTGAAACGATCAATGTGATCAAGAGGCTCTTCACTAGGTAATCCATAGAACCGGTTGGCTTGAACCATGTTGATGAGACCGGTTTTGATTTCGAAGTTGTTGTTCTCGATTTTCGGTGGTTGGATTCCGTGGCGGTCATCATGAACATTAGCGGTATCACCTATTCCAACAGTATTGGGCTGGTGTGGATGGTGTTGTTCAGCCATAGGTTCGGTATTAGTCTCTAGTTGCTCTATCAATTGTCTAACTCGAGTGCTTGGTCGACGGTGAGTTGCGAGTTGAAGTAGATCTTGATTGCCTTTGGATCTTGTGTGTATGTACCTACAAAACAGCCCAAAAACCAAGCAACAATCCAATTCCAATACTCACAATTGAGCTCACAATCCCAAACACAAATTTTCAAAAGTAAAATACAAAAAGTAAAATGCTTAGTCTCAAGTGAATCCTAAAACTAGATGCAAAAACGAGTTTGGAAACAGCGCCAAATTGATGATCGATATTTAGGGTCATCAATTCTCCTAAAAATTGTAGTATTTAGAGGTATCAATCCTAACTCGTTGTAATTGTCACCTAGAGTACAAAGATTCTCTTAATCTAAGCTAATAATGGTTGTTGTTTAATTCAAATTGATTAATTAAGCTAAATGCAAGTAATTAGATGACTAAGTTTATGCAATGATTAAAGAAGAGTCTTAAGATGAGTTATTAATGACTTGGGTTCACTAAACATGGCTAGGGATGTCTAATTACACTAATTAGTTATTCCTTAGGTTAATGATCCATTTTAATTGACTAATTCATTTTCATGCAATTAATAATTTCACTAATCAAGACATAATTATCAAATTCCCATTTGAAATAATGAATGCTAGTGAATTAAAACCTAATTACTAGATCAACCTAATTAAGACCCATTACATCAATCCCTTGATGCAAGAATCATAATTCCTCTCTAAGCTCTCTTGGACATTTCATCAAACACTTGGTGTCCATGAGATGGTCCATGTCATTTTCTTCATTTCCATGCAAGAAAAAGCATTAGGATCTCTTAGAGAAGGAAGGAATGTTTGATTTAAGATCTAGACTACCATAATCCATGCTTAGATCCCCCTTATCTAACTCATCTTCAAACCCTAATGAGACTACTCAAGACCCATGATGATTCTCTCAAAACCAAGTTTGATTAGAGAAGAAATCATGATGGATAATAAGATAGATTGATGATGGAATGTAAAAAGCAAATATTTCTTAAGGGAAATGCAAATTGTGTTAAGATTCAAACTAGAGATTCAAGAACAAAAGAGAGAATGAGTCCAAAACCTTTAGAAAAATTAAACATAAAAATGTAAGTGAGAAAGAAGGGGTTTTTATGAAATTGGGTCAAACCGGGTCGACCCGGGACAAACCGGATCGACCCGGGATAAACCGGGTTTCGACCCGGGATAAACCGGGTTTCGACCCGATTATTTTTGTCCGGACCAAACCGCAGCGGTCTGCAAGTGACCGCTGCAAGACCGCTGTGCTTGCTCCAGAAGATCGCAGCGGTCTGGCCTCGACCGCTGTGGTTTGACCGCTGTGCTTGAACATGCAGCGGTCGCTCCTTGACCGATGCAGGACCACTGTGACTACTCCAGAATTTTGCATCGGTTGCTCCTTGACCGTTGCTGGCACCGAGTACGTCTTAGGAACTTGTCCGGAGGATTTTGCAGCGGTCACTCCTTGACCGATGCGCCTTCAGCCCGTTGTGATCTTCTGCAGCGGTCACTCCCTGACCGCTGTCACCGACCGCTGCAGTGCTCCTCAGCTCTTCCTTAGCTCCAATTGTGCTCCATCCAATCCAATGCTCATCCCTTAGCTCCTCTCCTCACTTTTGTACCTAAGGAAACACCAAAAATGCACCAAAAGACTCTCCTAGACCTAATGCAACACCTAGACTCTAAGTGCAATGAGATCAATGATAAATGTAGCAAAACATGTCAATTATGAAATGAAATCCTACTCTAATGTAAGCCTAAATGATGCATGTTATGATAATATCAGTCATGTAGTGTTGACACACGTTGCGAGCTTCATCATCCTTGAAGCGTTTGGATTTGACTGCATCACCAGAGGAGTTTGGGCTTTCAACAGCCTTACCTTTGCCTATTTGTTGTGATGAAGCTCTGTGTGAGGTAGCCTTTGTTAGTACAAGCTTCGCCTTCTTGCTGATTGGTTCTTCATCTTCTGTACTCAGCTCCACCACCTCTTGAGCTTCCTTCTGTTTCCTCAAGATCTTCTTTCTCTTCACCAGAGCAGAGCCTTGCTTCTTGCGCTCTCTTAGTTTTCTAGCGACAGATTGCAGAAGAATGTTGTCATCAGAGTCTTCATCCATCAATTATGGCACATCCCGTACCTCTGGAGTTGGTCTTGAAGATCTTTCCTTTTTCTCAGAAGAAACCCCCAAATTTGGATCTAGGGTTTCTGGGAACACCTCATGAGTGCTTACGAAGGATGGAGTTCCAGAGTCTTCAGCTATGTCGGATGGCTCTCGCGTGGGCTTTGTTGAGGTATTGATTGAAACCGCTGATGAGTGAAGCACCATCGTCATGCATGTTTTGATCGGTGCTTCATCACGAACTGACGTGCCGGATTCAGTGTCAGATGCAGAGGCCCTTGAAGATGATAAAGATGATTCAACGGCGTATCTTGGATGACGAATTCCTCTTTTTGTTCTCACCATCGTTTTGTTGAGAGGAAAAAAAAATGCAGACTCTGAATTGTGAATGGAGAAGATGAAAGAGGAAGACTCTGCAACTTCCCTTTTTAAAGCTTCTCTCCTGTCTCCATGGAAAGCGGTCCCACTTTCCCACTAATCACGTATTTTTCAAATATTTGAAAAACATCCAAAAATGGTAAGTAAATCAAAACCTTTCCTTAGCCAATTTTTAGGAGAATCTCGTGATATCTTTTTCAAATCTTCAACTCCCTTAACCTACATACAACCTCAACATCCACATATTCATCAAGCTAAAACATCAAGTATAATGATCAATCACTAGTTACCCAACGAGTTTTGGCTGTTCTTTTCCTTGGATTTTTTCGCCCCTGAGATGTGTCAAGATCACACACTCCCTACCACACGCGCTAGCTCAGAAACTAACCCACAAAAGCATATCGTGCTATGACATGATTCTTAGGATATGGTTGCTTCCTCACTTTTGGCTAGCTTTCACACTCTCATGTCTTCATCCCACAGGAGTTTTCAACCTTTATCCAACACTGGAGGGCGGCTGGATTTGTATTAAATTTTTCTTTTCTCCCCTCTTTTTTTTTTTTTTTTTGATGTGCTATCTCATGATCTTGTCTCATGATTCTCTTGTTTTTTTTTTTTTTCTGGCATTTTGCCCTTCAGCTCCTTATACTCCACTCTCAGTGTGAAATCTGTACTGCCTATGAGACAACATGAGAGACAGCTCTTTTCCATTTGTGCATAAGAAGCTCCATGCTGAGTCTGAGTCTGATATACCTGGTGTGCTAGTTCCTGTGTCAGCTCAGCATGCTCAATAAGAGAGTTAGTGTTCACACACCCCAATTGCTTTGCGTAAACTTACAAAGCGATTGAGATCCAGTGGTTTAGTAAACAAATCAGCCAATTGCAACTCGGTAACCACATGATCAATCATTACCTTTTTGTCTTCAACTAGCTCTCTTATGAAATGGTTTCTTATGTCGATATGCTTGGTTCTGGAGTGTTGAACTGGATTCTTTGATATATCAATGGCGCTCTTGTTGTCACAGTACACCAGTAGTGGTCCGGAATCCATCCCATAGTCAGAAGCCATCTGCTTCATCCACAGCAACTGAGTGCAGCAGCTCCCCATAGCGATGTATTCAGCTTATGCGGTAGACAGTGAGGTAGAGCTCTGCTTCTTACTGTGCCACGACACCAAGTTGTTTCCTAGTAAGAAACAACCACCACTTGTGCTTCTTCTATCCAACAGATTACCAGCCCAATCTGCATCACAATATCCAGCAAGGTTGTTGTTCGATGCCTTTGAGTAGTACACCCCATGATCAGCTGTTCCTTTTACATATTTTATGATCCTTCTGACTGCTTGAAGATGTGAGTTCCTTGGATCAGCTTGGAATCTAGCACACACACCAACACTGAGACTCAGATCTAGTATGCTTGTTGTGATGTACATAAGACTTCCTATCATTCCTCGATAGAGCTTGGAATCAACTTTCACTCCTTCTTCATCCTTCGATAGCTTGGTGGTGGTGCTCATAGGTGTGCTTGAAGTCTTGCTGCTGTCTAGTCCAAATCTTTTGACCAAGTTCCTTGGATACGTGCTTTGACTTATAAAGATCCCTTCATCATCTTGATTTATTTGCAGCCCCAAGAAGTACTTCAGCTTCCCACACATACTCATCTCAAACTCCTTGGTCATCTTGTCAATAAACACATCAACAAACTTCTTAGAAGTTCCACCAAAGATAGTATCATCCACATAAATCTGAACGATCATCAACTCAGATTCATGAGATAGTATGAAGAGAGTCTTTTCCACACTACCTCGCGTGTAACCACACGAGATCAAAAAGCTCGTGAGTCTCTCATACCAAGCTCGGGGTGCTTGCTTCAGCCCATACAGTGCTTTGTTCAGCTTGTACGCGTAGTCAGGAAGATGAGCATCTTCAAAACCCTTGGGTTGACGTCAACATAGACCTCTTCTTGAAGATAACCATTCAAGAATGCACTCTTGACATCCATTTGGTATACTTTGAAGTCCAGTATACACGCCATCCCCAGAAAGAATCTGATAGACTCGAATCTTGCCACTGGTGCAAAAGTTTCATCAAAATCAACACCTTCTACTTGAGAGTATCCTTGTGCCACCAAGCGAGCCTTGTTCCGTACTACCACACCATCTGCATCACACTTTTTCTTGAAGATCCACTTGGTGCCGACCACATTTCCTTCTGTAGGTCGTGGAACCAGTACCCAAACTTCATTTCTGACAAATTGTTCCAGTTCTTCCTCCATGGTGACTATCCAATAGTCATCTTCAAGTGCAGCAACATGATTGGTAGGCTCTAGCTTTGAGACGAAACAACCAAACATAACCATCTCTTGAAAACCAGCAGATGCATATTTCGCCATCTTCCTGTAGTCACGAATCACCCCTCTAGTTCTTCTCCCATCATGTATATCACCAATGACATCATCAGGTGAGTGATGTCGGTGAACCTGAGTCAGTGACTTGTCTGATGTGGTAGACCTTGTGATATCGTCTTTAACTTGATTCTCTGGTTCTTCATCTGACCCAGCCAACTGCTTGTCTTTCTCAGCTCTTGATTGTTCTTCTTCAGAGTCACTTTCTGAATTCTCCACATCTGCATACCGATAGAATGTATCATCAAAGACCACATTGACTGATTCTTCAACGGCTCTAGTCCTCTTGTTGTAAACCCTGAAGGCTGACCCAGTTCCTGATTAACCCAAAAATAATCCTTCATCACTTCGTGAGTCGAACTTGCCGAGATGGTCCTTGTCGTTCATGATGTACACCCTGCAACCAAAAACATGAAAGTAGCTTAAGTTAGGTATCTTTCCGTTCCATAACTCATATGGTGTTTTTGTGGTTCCTTTTCTGATGTACACCCTGTTGATGATATAACATGCAATACTTATTGCCTCAGCCCAAAATCGTTGAGAGACTTTGTTTCCATGTATCATTGCCCGGGCCATTTCCTGAAGCGTTATGTTCTTTCTCTCTACCACACCATTTTGCTGAGGTGTATAAGGAGCTGAGTACTGATGTCCTATCCCTTGACTTTCACAGAAGTCATCCATCATCTTGTTCTGAAATTCTCCACCATGATCACTTCTAATAAACTTGATACCTCCCTTCTGGTTCATGAGTTGCAAAGCCCAAATCTTGAAACTATTGGCAGTTTCTGATTTTTCTCGAAGAAATCTCACCCAAGTGAACCGAGAGAAATCATCAACTAGCACAAAGACATACTTCTTCCCTCCTAGGCTCTCAACTTGCTTAGGACCCATCAAGTCCATGTGAACCACTTCCAATGATTGGATGTTTGCACATCTTGCACCTTCTTGTGTTGGATCTTGATTTGTTTACCCTTTTTACACGGTCCACACACAACGTCCTGAAACTTCAGTACTGGTACTCCTCGTACACTTCCTTGCTTCACAAGAGTGGTGAGTGTCCTGGTATTCATGTGCCCAAGTTTCTGATGCCATAGGTCCAATGTCGTTGTGGCGCTGAGGCATGTGGTGTGGCTCTTCGTGGGATTTTCCCACATGTAGAAATTTTTCCCTGATCGGATTCCTCTCATCTTAACAGTTTCATCTTTGTCAATTGCCTCACAGTCTATACTTGTAAAATCAATCCCTCATCACATAGCTGGCTCACACTGATAAGTTTAGCCTTCAAGCCATCAACGAAATACACATTCATCAGCTGGGGCTGTTGATCTTTGGAGGTTTTGCCTTTGCCTCGAATCTGGCATGTGGTTCCTCCACCAAAAGTAACTTTTCCTCCTCTAACCCCTTTGACTTCCTGAAGATGCTTAAGTTTCCCAGTCATGTGCCTGGAGCATCCACTATCAAAATACCAGGTCTCCTCCTCTTCTACTCTTACGTCTTCTTGGAAAGCCATGTGAAACTTCATGTTGTAGTTCATGTTGTGACTTCTATGGTAGAATTCTCTCCTTGGTTCTGTCCTATATTCCTCATCCCAAAATCTTTGCTGAGGATACCCATAATGATTTTCATACCTTGAGTCATATCTATGATTTGGGTAGAACCTGTCATGATTTGCTGCAGGAGCTCTGTTATTCTCCTGTCTTCGTGCATCAGCTCGTTCAAATTGTCGGCGGAAAGTTCGTTGTGAGGTAGGTTGTGATTTTCTCTGTCTCTGACTTCTTACCTCATTCAGGTGAGTCTTCCTCCTGACTTCATCATAGTGAACCTTATTCTGCCTTGCTAGTTTAGTCACCATAGCCTTGAATTTTGGGCACTTGGCTTTGAAATGATCCAAGCTTCCACACACAAAAAAACTTCTACGCGTATGTTGTCGAGTAGTCCTCTTCGTCACAGGCTGATATTTTGGACATAGCGCCTGAAAATGTTCAAAGCACCCACACACAAAACACGATCCTAGATTAAGTTCTTCATCATCTGAAATTTCTTCTTCCTGTGTGGTATGTGGTGAGGTACGTTGTGTGGCAGCCAATTGTTTAGCCTCAGTGTTATGCGTTCCCCCTTTGACAAACTTAATCTTGGATGAACTTGTTGGTTCAGTGTATCCTATGCCAAAGTTGTTTTTCTCATACCTCTGCTGATTCAGTATATGATCGAGTCCCTTGGTTCCCGTCACCATCTATATCTTCTTGAACTGCTCCGTGAGATCTGTAAGAAGTTTCAAGCTCTTCGCTCTTTCTGCCTCAAGCTCTGCCTCAAGTTGCTTGATCCTACAGGATTGTTGGGAATTGATTTGACTGACATCCAGCACTTGTTTGCACATCTTCTGATACTCCTCTTCAATATCGACGTCTGAGTCATTGTCACTCTCAACTGTTACCTCATGACTTTGATCAACATCCACTGGCTCCTCAGAGATCCCCACAAATGCAACAAAGTTGTTACACTCTTCTTCATCAGTCTCTTATGACTCACCACTCTCTTCAACACCAAGCATGAATTTTTCTTGCCCCTTCTTCTGATCATTTAGACACTCTTGTTGCATGTGACCAAAACCTTTACACTCAAAGCACTTGATTTTTTTTCTCTTGAGAGTTGAGCATTCGCTTATGTAGTGACCATAGCCTTTACACTCATGACATTGTGTGGCAGAGCGTGAGGTTGTTTTGACCGCATCACCAGGCCTTCTCGTTGATTCACTCTTCTTAAATCCTGAATCATTCCTTGAATGCTCGGTTGAAACGATTTGCCATAAGTCCTAGTGAGTTCTGTAATTCCTCAATCTTGTGTGACTCACCTTCTGCGACAAGAGCTACGCTCTTCTTCTTGACTTCCCCTGTTGTCTCCATTTCATATGCCTTCATCATCCCGACTACCTCACTAAACTTAGTTTCATCTGTGTTGGATGAAACAGACAGATCCGTCTTGTAGGCTGTGTACTTCTCAGGTAAACTCCTTAGAAGTTTCTTCACCAGCTTTTTCTCTTTGTACTTCTTCCCAAGTAGTTGTGCTTCATTTGCAATGTTGATGATGCGTGCACTGAATTCACCAACTCACTCACTCTCCTCCATCTTCATCAGTTCGAACTTAGAGGCTAGATAGTCGATTCTGGTCCTCTTCACAGCATCAGTTCCTTCATATTCACGTTGAAGGATGTCACATGCTTCCTTGGCTATCTCGCAGTTTTGGATGGTTTGAAATTGTTCCGACTTCACCGCTCCAAAGATGGCTGACAATGCACGAGCGTTGAACTTAGACATCCGTTTCTCTTCGTCTGTCCACTCATATTTGAGCTTAAGCACCATCTTCTCTTCTACCACCTTGGTTGGATGAACCCACCCGGTCTCTACTGCGGTCCAAGCATCTTCATCTATGCTTCTGATGTTCGCCTTCATACGCTGCTTCCAATGGCCATAGTTGTTCCCTTCGAGAACAATCTCCTTAGTCTAGAACTCTTTACCCTTCCCCATTCTTCTTCCAGGATCTCCACCTGCTTCCAATACACCCAAGTGATTGGCTCTGATACCAATTGAAAATGAGGAATGAAAAAGAGTGTGTTGCAATCACACAGTAGGACACAATATGGCACACAGTAGTTTCTCTACAAAGAATATGCTTTGATTAGAAACTCTTATGATACACTTACAAGAAATATCAAATTGCTCTTCTACAAAAGAACTCGCTCTCTAATCCCCAGATGATCTAAACCCTATGTTCTATATTGAACCCTTAGCTATAGATCTTCCCAAATGATCGAAGCCCTATGTTATGTTTCAAACCCTTAGCTTTAGATCTCTCTCTCTCTATTACAACTTGTGAAGTGATGACCCTCATACACATATCTTCGTCTCCTTTTATGGTTAAGCAGATTTCCTATGTTTCCTTTTCTTGCACACTCGGAAATCTCTTAAATATTCTTTATGCTTGATCTCCAAGTTTTCCTTATTTGTAATATATGGAAATCCTTCCGCATTGATAGTCTTGATTCTGCTCCAAATCTTCGATTGCTGTCAATCTTTGATCTCCAGAATCTTCAGATTAAATCGCCCTCGATATCCGCATCCTTGATATCCGCATCCAGAATCTTCTCCATTGATCTCATATACAATATCTGGTGTGGTATATCGTGTGTCATCTCGCCAGTTGCCACACAGCTTACATCACCGGCTGACTTGTACTCTCAGTCTTTACTTACAAAGACTTAGGAGGAGTTGAAGTCCCGCATAACGACCTTTGGTGATAAAATTACAAGTTGGAAATTACGAAGTTCCCCGAATATTAGTAGATACCGGAAGCACGGTGAATGTCATAAATATCGATGTTTTCCAAGAATTATGGTCAAAGGAGACAAGGATCAAACCAGGGCTTAAGTCACTAACAGCTTTCAGTGGTGAAAGTGTTCCGACTCTCGGGACAGTGCAACTCCCAGTGACGGTTGGAGGAACAATCAGGATCGTTAACTTCGACGTAATAAAAAAGCCAATTCTCTACAACATAATTCTCAGAACCCTCTGGCTATTTCTAATGAAAGGAGTGGTTTCAACCTATCACCAATGCCTTAAATTCCCAACTCCACTCGAAACTTTTTCGGTAAGAGGAAGTCAAGCCGAAGTAAGACGTTACCTCCGAGAAGGTCTAAAGGAGAAAAAAGCCAAACTTCCCTTCAGAAAGGAGATTCTAAATTTCAAAAGGCTACGAATATAGAGCAAAAAATGATACACCCTAGTTATTTTTCTTTTTCTAAAAATGATTATTGGGTTTCAAAATTCAGTAACTTCATATATACCCATTATTTTAGTGAAGACATGTCAGATCAATCTTGAGGAGAAAAAATAGCCAATTTTCAAGTATAATGTCTATTGACACACACCCCCTTGTGTCGATCGACACAAAATCACCAAGCCCGTAAAATTCAATTTTAAGAGTCAAAGTTGTCATAGTTTACCCATATCTAATCCTAATTGGAATATGAAACATTTAGGACGTCCATATGCTTATAAATACATATTTTAAGTCATTGTTTAAAGAAGGCTTTATTTTATTTTAGAGGTTTAGAGAAAGATTTTTTAGGGAGAACAAAAGATATATGATCTCTTTTTGTTTTCTACTCTTGAATCTTTTATGTTTTCTATTCAATACATGATGTTTTACTTCAATCACCATGCTAGAGTAGTTTGCTTATTAGGTCTAGGGTTTCCGTAAACCGTGATGAAGAATTGTTGATGTTAATTATTAGGGTTTATCTTAAAGTCTTTGCGTTTGATTGTTCTTAATTAGCTGTTCTAGATAGGTTACTTGGAATTAAGACTTTAGGTAAATTAATTGATGCGAAAGTATTGTTAATTGTTGGATCTATCTTAGGTGAGTAAAGTAGCATAAAATCGTAGGAAACTCGGTTTAGGGAGTTTGTGAACATTTCAAATTCGCGCTCAATGCATGCTTAGACTCAGAGGATTCTCATAGGAAACTTGGTGTTCTAATTTATAGGTATAGGCATCTCGTTCAGCGAAAGTTGGCGAGCGCATAACCGTTTTTGAGTTTTAGAAGGTTCTTAATAGAAAACCCTAATTATTTTGTTAGTCACAATTTGGATTCAACTTAGGAATTACCCTAGGCTTAGCACTTTTACCAACTGATTTAAAAACGTTTATTTTACTTACAATTTACACCGCTTAACTTAGTTCGAACCAAGAAACTATTGTGTATTTCCTAGTATCTATGGATCTGAAGCCTTTAATACTACAATTGCATTAACCGTGGACTTGCTGATTTTCAGGGTATAACTTTCCCCGTATCACAAGCCGAGCTTCTCGTATCCTATCCAGTTTTTATGGTCCATTAGATGTGCCATGTTCGACATATTGTTACGTACTAGAAACTTGACTTTTATGTTTCTCACTAGTTTTGGTAATAAAAAAGGTTTCAACTTAGTTTTCAACTTAGTTTTTTAAGTTCGATAAGTTGTCTTGAAACTTTCAGGTTAGTTCGGAGAACTTTGGTGTTGAATTACAGAACTAGTACAACAAACCGAACCTCTAGTATCTTGTCTAGTTTTTCTGGTCGATCAGAGGTGCCACGTTCAACATGTGTGTCACATACCAGAAATTTGACATTTAAGCTTCTCATTAGTTTTTGATGTTGAAGGGTTTCCAACTTAGTTTTTAAGTTAAATAAGTTTTTTAAAAAATGTCGGGTTAGTTAGGAGAACTTGGGTGTATAACAAACCAAGCATTACTGCATTTCAGAAATCAAATATCGTATATTATTAAAGAAACGGATGTCAATAACGACGAATATAATGAATGTGTAAGAAAATTGAAAACTCAAATGTGTTCTTAAACCTTTTTGACTCAGTAAAGACCTTAATGAGTGAAATGGATACGAAAAGAAATATTTAAAAATGTAATCTATTAAACAAGAAAGAAATTGTTAATCCTAATAGGTGAGATATAAGAAAGATTTAGTTCTGCTATAAGAGAGAAAAGTTTTTTCACACGTTTTCTCATACGTGTTAATTCTCTAGTGACTACAGGTTGCGTGTTATTGTTTTATTGGACGATTCTACGTGTCGATATTTTTTACATACATGTTAACGAAATTATTTCTATAATGGCTACGTGTCAATGTTTTACCGGATGTTTTTATGTCACAAAATCTATGTGTAAATGTTATACCGGATGGTTTTATGTCACAAAATCCACTTATAGGTATGATGACTGCAAAAAGTTGTGAATCTAGTTATATTGTTAATGACTGTAAAAGAGAAAAAACATATTGAAAGTAAAAGATTTTTCTTCAAATTAAAACCGTCCTTTCTCTTTCTCCGTCATCGTCTTCCTCCTTCGTTTGCACTTGATCGCCTTGGTCGTTCTATAAGGGCTTCCTTCCGGCATCGAATCATTGTCGGCATTTTTTATTTTTTTTAATTTAAACGTTAAAATTGAAATTATTTTCTCAAATTCTTGATCGATGGATAACTATTTGAGCGGAGAGGAGGAAAACTACGGTTACTCCTCCGATCAGGAGTCTCTCGACGGGCTTGATAATGAAGAATCCAGTTTGCAGCCTGTTCCTTCCAGAGGAAATACCGCCAAGGTATGCACATAATTTCGCCCGATTGTGTAGTTTATCTTCTTCTTTGACTGGGTCGGTTAATTTCCAGCTTCCATTTCAGAACTATTTCGTCAATTCGAATCAGTTTCTTAAAATCTCCGTAGAAATATTAGTTCTGGGATTTCTGTTTTCTCAGTTTCTCGACTCATCCTTCTGTCTCCGATTATGAAACCATTGGGAAAATGGTTTGTTATTCTCCACTTAAAATTCGCTAAGGATATGGGAACTTTACTGTTCAACATAGCTGAATTTTATCTGTAATTTTGGATTTGTTCTATGTATACCGTTAATGTGAAATTTCATTTCTTAAATGCTGTGAAGAGCATTGTAGTGGCGCCATTACTTCAATCAGAATAAGTTTTCTTAACCGTTATCAACATTTTGTAGGTCATTACAAAGGAATCGCTTCTGGAGGCACAGGTACAAAGAGCAATGATTCTTCTCGATCATATATAGTGATTTGTGTTTGCTTTTGGTTTCAAAGGCTTATGTTTTTTTTTTATCAATGCAGAGGGAGGATTTGCGAAGAGTGATGGAATTGTTATCGCTTAAGGAGCACCATGCTCGAACTCTTCTTATTCATTACCGATGGGACGTGGAGAAGTTGTTTGCTGTGTTTGTTGAGAAAGGGAGAGAAAGCTTGTTTTCTGCTGCTGGTCTTACAGTACTTGAAAATCAACCTTGTGATTCTTCTTCCTTTTCTCATGATTCAGTTACGAGTTGTGATATCTGCATAGATGATGTATTCCGTAAAGAGATGACAGAAATGGACTGTGGCCATTGCTTTTGCAATAACTGTGAGTCCCATTCTTTGTGTGTTTAACGTAGATGCTTAATTTCTGCAGTTATTCTAAGATGGTTCTTTGGTTTTGTGTTGCTGTAGGTTGGACAGTGCATTTTACTGTAAAGATACAAGAAGGTCAGAGCAAAAGGATTAGATGTATGGCTCATAAATGCAATGCGATTTGCGATGAAGATGTTGTCAAGACTCTAGTTAGTAAAAGCCGACCAGATTTAGCTGAGAAGTTTGATCGTTTTCTTCTTGAGTCATACATCGAAGATAACAAAATGGTGAAGTGGTGTCCAAGTACACCGCATTGTGGGAATGCAATACGTGTTGAGGATGACGAGATGTGTGAGGTTGAATGCTCCTGTGGTTCTCAGTTCTGTTTCAGTTGCTCATCTCAAGCTCACTCCCCATGTTCTTGTCTGATGTGGGACTTATGGAGAAAGAAGTGCTATGATGAGTCTGAAACAGTCAATTGGATAACTGTTCACACAAAGCCATGTCCCAGATGTCACAAAACTGTCGAAAAAAATGGTGGATGCAATCTTGTGACTTGTATCTGTGGACAATCTTTCTGGTAAGAATCTTTTTACCCTTTGTTTCTCCATTTTCTTAGTCAGGTGGTGATGGTTTACTTTTGTACAGTTGGTTGTGTGGTGGAGCTACTGGAAGAGACCATACTTGGTCTAGTATCTCAGGGCATAGTTGTGGTAGGTACGAAGAAGACAAAGCGAGAGAGATGGAGAGAGCAAAAAGGGATCTGAAACGGTATATGCATTATCATGACCGTTACAAAGCACATATAGATTCCTCCATGCTAGAAGATAAACGTAAGGATAGTATTCTGGAAAAGGTGACGATTTCAGAAAAGAGGGCGTTACAGACGAAAGACTTCAGCTGGGTTACTAATGGACTCCATCGGTTAATTAGATCAAGACAAGTTCTTTCGTATTCATACCCTTTCGCGTTTTACATGTTTGGTGAGGAGCTGTTTAAAGATGAGATGAGCCGTGAAGAAAGAGAGATAAAACAGAATCTGTTTGAAGATCAGCAACAGCAGCTTGAGACTAATGTTGAGAAACTCTCAAAGTTCTTGGAAGAGCCTTTTGATCAATTTGCTGATGATAAAGTCATGCAGATGAGGATCCAAGTCATCAATTTGTCAGTTGCTGTCGATACACTCTGCCAAAAAATGTTAGCCTTTTGTTTGTTTAGTTATTTATAAAGATATTCAAAGATCGAACCTGACGTGTCTCTTGGTTTTCGCAGGTATGAATGCATTGAAAATGATTTGCTGGGTTCTCTGCAACTTGGCATTCACAACATTGCTCCGTACAGATCAAATGGGATAGAACGAGCATCTGAGTTTATTAATTCCAAGGAAGTTGCGGTTGAGGAGATATGCCAACCTTCGAATTGTGGTTCAAGCGGATGGGACTCAGAAGAAACGAGTTGCTCTTCCAAGAAACGTCCCAGAATTGACGATGGTTACAGAAATGAAGTCGGCAATGTACAGGCTCTAAACCTGAACTCCTCTGCTTGATATTTATTTGTCTTTCACTAACCTCTGACCCTTTCCGGGAGTTGTGAGAATTAGGGTAAGTTTTAAATCGGGTCTCTTATTAAAATAGAATTCTGGCTATGGTGGATCATAAAGTGTTTTATGTAATTAGCTTTGAAGCTGCCTTTGAACTCAGGCTTTTTAAGGTGTACAATTTTTACTCATAATGTAGTGATTTCCCTTGGAGATGGTCGTTTATGTCATATCTTATGCTTTATTTATTATACAAGTCTAATTACTACCGCTTAAACCAACAATGGAATTCTACAAGTTGATTTGTATGAAATCTTTTTATGGTTTTTAACTTGTTTTTGTACCGGATAAACAGTAATAAAGGTAAAACAAATATTTTTCTTATCCTGATTTTGGTTATTTATTAACTGTAACGAGATGATTAATTTTATGTAAGATAAATATTTTTGAAACATATATTTTATATGCTTAAACAAAACTATGTTTTTAATCATCCACACGATTAGAAAAAATATTGGCTGTATAACAAACTAAATGAAAATAATGAGAATAAAATTTCTTTACATAGTTATTAGTCATCCACATAATTAGGAAAAATATTGGCTGTATAATAAACTAAATACGAAATGATTAATTTTATGTAAGATAAATATTTTTGAAACAGAACTATGTTCTTAGTCATCCACATGATTAGGAAAAATATTGGCTGTATAACAAACTAAATGAAAATAATGAAAATGAAATTTTTTACATAGTTCTTAGTCATCCACATGATTAGGAAAAATATTGGCTGTATAACAAACTAAATAAAAATAATGAAAATGAAATTTCTTTACTTATTAAAAACTGAGAGGCCGATGACGGAAAGTTAGGAAAATCTGACAAAAGTAATTTTCCATAACAGTATTTTTCAGAGGTTTCAAATCTATATTTTTAAAGTTACATAGGCTGAAAATCTTTAGTTATTTATTGTGAGAATTAGACTAAGTTTTAAATCAGGTTTCAGATATTAAAATAGAATTATGATTATGGTGGATCAGAAAGTCTTTATGTATTTAGCTTTGAAGTTGTCTTTGAACTCAGCTTCTTTAAGGTGTACAATTTTTATTCATAATATAGTGATTTGCCTTGTAGGTGGGTCGGTTATTTCATCTCTTAACTTTATTTACTATACAAGTTTATTTATTACTACGTAAGCCAACAATGAAATTCTCCAAGTTGGTTTGCTTTAAACCTGAGCCGAGATGAAATATAGTTGTATGAAATCTTTTTTTTTTTTTTTTTACTGGATAATCAGATTAGTAGTAATGAAGGCAAAACAAATATCTTTTTTAACTTGAATTTGTTTTTTATTTAACTGTAACGAAATGATTAGTTCTACACAAGATAAATATATTTGAAGCACTTTTTATGCTTATCTAAATTATTTGATGGGTTTTTTTAACAGAACTATATCCTTAGTTATCCACATCATTATAAAAAGTATTAGCTGTATAATAAAAAAAAAATTTACTTGTTGAAAACTAAGATGACCGAATGAAAAGTGAGAAAAATCTATAAAAAATAATTTTCCATAACAGTATTTTTCAGGGATTTCAATTCTACATTTATAATATTATACATAGAATGAAAATCTTTTATTATTTATGTAGAATGATAAGTTTTGTCATCTTTGTTTAAGTCCAAAATTAGCCTCTATCAATTTTGTTTTTGGTCGTTTGTTTTCCCAAATTATCAAAAAAGAAAGAAAAATGATAGAAAGTGATGAATTTTTTGTGGCCGTTGATTAAAACCGGGAAAGCAGCAGAAAGAAATCTGAAAATCTGAAATCCGAGTGTTGGCCAACCACAATCACGCGTTCTGTTTACAAAGACTCGACGACTCCAATTTCACTTGTCTCTTCCCCTCACTAACTTACAAAAACCCTAACCCTAATTTCTGTAGCCCCAATTTCTCCATCACTCTTTTCAATCGCTGTGTGGTAACCAATAATGGAAGACGAAGAAGGGATCGGCTTAATTTTAGCCAGAGCCACCGAACTAAGGCTGAAAATCATCGATTGCATCGATAGCTCCAGCACCGCCGGAAACGAAGATCTCTCTCCAATGAAGAACGAGGTAATTGGGAATCAAGAGAAGGATTATGACTCAATCAGCTCTGACGATGTTGAGGAGGAAGAATCTGAACGGCTTTTGCGTATACGTGATGCTCTCGAATCCCTTGAGTCTCAGCTTGCTGCTTTGCAGGTTTGAATCCCTAAATTCTTTCTGTCGTTAATCCCAAATTGATAGTTGGTAGGTTCGGAAATCAAGTTTCTGGGTTTTATTGTTAGTTCTTGTGGTTTGACCTGAAATTGAATCTGAATTGCTGCTTTATATCCAGAATCTGCGGCAAAGACAACAATATGAGAAGCAGGTGGCTCTCTCTGAGATTGATTACAGCAGAAAAATGTTGCTTGAGAAGCTCAAGGAGTACAAAGGGAAAGATTTTGAAGTTTTAAAGGAGACTTCGACTTTTGCTGGTGAAAGAGTTGACTATGAAAATGATCTTCTCCTTCCTCCTTACCCTGTTCATCCTCCTCTCTCACTCGGTTTAAACAATAATAATGGTTTCCTATCTCACTTACCATCGAAGCAGAAACCTGTTGCAAATGGGTTCGCCTCAGGGAAGCAGACAGAGGCGAAAAGTCCTCACAGAGAATCTGGAGGAGTTATTGGCTTCTTAGGCTCTGTTGCAAAGATCGTGCTTCCAATCATCGGTGTAATCTCTATCTTATCTGCATCTGGATATGGTCCAGAGATGAGAAAAAGAGGTGCGTCTTTGAAACTTGTGGGATTTCTTCCACTCAGAGGGAAGAGATCATCTAACCATCAATGCCCACCTGGGAAAGTTCTTGTTATGGAAGACGGGGAAGCACGTTGTCTTGTGAAGGAAAGAGTCGAAATACCTTTTGACTCGTTGGTTGCGAAACCCGATGTAACTTATGGATACGGTTGAACTGAAAAACACCCTTCTCTGTAATCTCCATGTGCCTGAGTTCAGTGTGTAAAGTGTTTCAACCTTCTTATTTTCTTTAGATTTGAAGCCACATGGTTTACATAACTCCACAAGTTTTGTTCTTAGTAGAATAATTGAAAGAGACAGAGGGAGAGAGAGATCCATTTGAACTAGTACCTTTGTTTCTGCCATTTGATAAAATGAATCACAACTCGCACCACTAGTGTACTAGTAGGATAATAATATATTAATAATAATCAGTGAAAGGCTTTGTATTGCGTTTTGACCAAAAGATTGGTCAAACAATTGCAACTTATCCATTAGAAACCATGTTCCATTAATTACAGTGTACAGCACATGGTTTTAGTTTGATCTGGAACTTGCATAACAAGAACTGTCTCTTGGATAACACAAAAGGGTCAGTATCAAAACCTATATATAACATAAATAGGAGACCTTTCTCAATTGGAATAAGATCAGAGTTTCCTTTAAAGAGAAGAAAGAATTGTGAGAATATGGAGAGTGAAGGAAAGATTGTGTTTACAGAAGAGCAGGAGGCTCTTGTGGTAAAGTCATGGAGTGTCATGAAGAAAAATTCAGCTGAATTGGGTCTCAAACTCTTTCTCAAGTAAGCCCTGATTAATGGATCTTTCTATTTGTGAGCATCATATTCATATATGTGTAATCCGAGACATGAACTAAATGGATTTGAAATTTAGGATATTTGAGATAGCACCAACAGCGAAGAAGATGTTCTCCTTTCTGAGAGACTCACCAGTTCCTGCTGAGCAAAACCCAAAGCTCAAGCCCCACGCCATGTCTGTTTTTGTCATGGTAACTTAAATCATTTTTTTAAAGATATTTGAATTCCTATTTTTTAGCTTTTTTTTTAATTTATTAACTAAAGTTTGGAGTTATAGTGTTGTGAATCAGCAGCACAATTGAGAAAAACAGGGAAAGTAACAGTGAGGGAGACAACTTTGAAGAGACTTGGAGCCAATCATTCTAAATACGGTGTCGTTGACGAACACTTTGAGGTTTAGCCATATCTTAAATTAAATGTTTACTATGTCTTATTAATAGTATTTTAATCTACAGATTTTTGATAAACTAGGAAATATGATTATATTATTATTGCAGGTGACTAAGTATGCATTGTTGGAGACGATAAAGGAGGCGGTGCCGGAGATGTGGTCACCGGAGATGAAGGCTGCTTGGGGTCAGGCATATGATCACCTTGTTGCCGCCATTAAAACTGAAATGAAGCCTTCTCCTTGATGTATATCAATATAATAAGAAAAAAAATGTCTTCTAAATTACAAAGTTGTTATCAATTTCTAATTTGTGTTGTTGTCAAGAGTGTTCTCCGAAATGGTTTTGTATGCGTTTCATTGGCTAAATAATATTTTTCTACTCCTAGTTATATATTTTTTTTATTTTTATGCATTGGTTTAGATGTAGCATTGATAAATTGCTACGCTCATCTAGATTTAGGCCCAAATGTACTTGCATGTCGGGGAGAATATTTATGAGGATCGTATATAAATATGGAGATAAATCACAACCTAGTCGAATACCTCGATCCAACCCTATTGACTGAAACTGAAAATGAGGTTGTAGATAGACAAATATGAATCCATAGAGTGAAACAGTTAAATTTCATCATCACTTGTAGCACTTGGCATTTTTGTGACCATGGATCTAGAGGAATTCACATTGTGGGTCTTTCTACAAACCCATCATTTTTGGATTTTCATTGTCATTCTTCTGAGATTCCCCCCCCCCTCCTCTCCTCTCCTTTGTGGAGAGTTTTTTTAGAAGATGTATATGTATGGAGCCCCTCCTCTCCTTTGTGGAGAGTTTTTTTAGAAGATGTATGTATGGAGTCCTTCATATTAGGTTTTTTCCTCCTTCGACTTCTTCTTTTCATGGTCGGTTAAAGTCGTGGTGCTTCCTACTCTCTGTTTTGTGCTCTTTTATTGTTAGGTGAGTTTTATCTTCTCTTCTTTGGTGGTTTCTCAACTCGGTATACGATATAACACATCTTTAATGGTTCTCACTGGGTTAATGATCAAATCTTCTAGAAATCAATACTCGTTCCATATTCTATACTTGAGTGTGAATAAAGCGGTGATATCATTGGCCGATGAAATTTTGGCCATTGTTTCCTTGAATCTAATGGGTAGACCGGAGTAGATTCTTTGAGCCTCGGGTTAGCACCCAAATATATGCAAAGAGCTTACATAATCTTGCGTCTTTTTCCTATTCGCAGTTATGTGCTTTAGCACTGACGATTTTAAATGATTTTATGTGAGATTTATAATATGTTATTCTTTCGTATATTGGGAGTTGTAACTTCACTATATCACGGACAATATTATTTTTATTTTTAAAAAGAAGGGGTCGCCAATTTTCATCAAACCTATTAGAGTTATTATATGAAACTCTTGATACAAATTTTATAGTTTTTTTTTAAACGTTGTATGGATAAATATTCTGATTTTTGAAAGTTAAAAGGATTAATAAATTTTATAGTTTAATTTGCTGAAATAAACTTTTTTGTTTATCATGTATGAAATTAAAGGACATGTATGTATATATGGTGACAAAAACATGTTAAACGTAATGTATGAAATATAAACAATTTTAAAATTTTAAGCAGAGTTTTAGAAACATAGACACAATGAGTCTACAAGTCATCTTTTTTTTTTAAATACTGAACTTCTTTAGAAATTAAACTTGGTATTTGAACTTCTTTAAATATTTGATGAGCGTATCGTGACATACTTTTCCTTCTTGAACAACATAAATTAGTGATATTTTCATTTTCAAAGACAACATTGATGATATTCAACGCACACTCATTTTAAGAAGGTATGTATCCCATAATTTTTTTAATATTTGCTTCCTCAACAGAAAAAACATGAACAAACACACACACCAAAGTTATAATGATGAATAGGATAGTTGTTTGTGTATTAAGTTTAGCCATATTTACATATATTTTCAAAAGTGAAGAATTATTTTGGTGATTAAAGAATTAAAAAAAACTGTTCTATAATTGTTATTAAATATAAAAGGCTATGTAAGTTATTTATAGGTGACAAAAACCTAAATGTAATTATTATAAACATTTTAAGATAAAATTAAAATATCAATGACAATTTAAATTAAATTATCTTTTTCGATTTTAGAAACTTAATTTTCTCATTTATCTATGTTAGGTTTTCTTTTTTTACAAAAATAATAATATCTAATGCAAATGGCATATTCAATTCAATATATTTAAAATGGAATACTTAAAAAATATATTGTGTATAAATGATGAAACCAAAAAAAAATAAAAATATATATACTTTAAGAGTGATATTAAGAAATTTAAGGTTATAAGCACAATACAATATACAAAGTATTGATTTTAAACTATATTCACATTATTAAATTGACCAGTTAAACAAAACCATGTATTTTTTTATGAAAATTGTTATTTTATTTTAGTGATACGTTAAGAAACAAAAACATTCTTCTAGTAGCTTTATCTTAGATATTAGTAAATGTTCATTATAATTTTTTTTTATTTAATGATTAAATCAACCTTTAGATTTCTTAGAATATATAGTTTTTTGAGAAATCAAATAAATTATCCAAAATAGAATTAACTTATTACATAATTTATAATATTTTATTAGAAAAAATTGATATAACTAAAATCTTCTTTATATTATACCAAATAGATTATTCAAACTCATAATATTTTTTATTGTTTATGCATTTCTTACAATTGGTTATAGGAAATGATCTAACGTTCAGGACAAAGAGATTCTGTATACAATCATTTTTTATCACCTTTCTTAAAAGAATTGAATACAATCTTATCATCATTTTTCTAGAAGTTTTGAATTTTCTTGTTTAATCCACATGTATACTATAATGAGATTTCTTGATTAGAACCGTATATATGTTTTATAATGTAATAGTTTAATTTTTTTTAACCTTAGGATTAAAAATAGATATCATAAAATTGATAGTGTATTCTCTTGTCAATTGTAAAAAATAAATCTTATTGTAGCATAAGAGAAAAATTAGTAGAAAACTTATTTAAATGATACGACAAGTTTTAGTGTTAAAACCCGATTCATGAATAAAAATCAAACTAAAATTTATTATATGCAATTCTTAATACATTAATTTTTTTTTTCCAACTTTATATGGATAAAATTTTCGATTTTCAAGAGCGAAAAGGATAATAATTTTTTACCTTAATTTGCTGAAATATACGAAATAAGAGGACATGTATATTTTTGACGAAGAAAACATGTTAAACGTGACGTATAAATTCAATCAATCAAAGTAATATAAAGAATAAATATTTAAGCAGTTTTAGAATTAGAGACACAATGAGTCCACAAGTCATCTCTTTTATTCAAATATTGAGTTTCATTGGAAATTAAACTTGGTTTGTCTGAAATATATTTTATGAGCGTATCGTGACAAACTTTTCCTTCTTGGACAAGATTGTAGCAACATGAATCAATGATAGTTCCATTTCCGAGGACAACATTGATGATATCCAATGCACACTTGGGAGTGATTTTAAGAAGACATGTATCCCATAGTGTTTTAGCTTATGCTTCTTCAACGGAAAATACATGAACAAACACACACACTAGAACAAAAATAATGAATAGGGTAGTATTTTGGGTGCTATGTTAGCCATACTTTCCTATATTTTGAAAATTGAAGAATTATTTTGATGATTAAGAAATTGAAGAAAAACGGTTTTGTATTTGTTATTAAATATAAATGGGTAGGTAAGATATTTATAGGTCACTAAACTCTAAACCTAACTATCATAAACGTTTTAAGTTAAAATTAAAATATTAACGACAATTTAAACTTTATTATCTTTTCAACCTTAGAAACTTAATTTTCTTCTCTATCTAGATTTTTTTTTTACAAAGTAATAGTATCTAATTCAAATTGGGATATTCAATTCAATATAAACAAAACCAAATGCTTAGCTTTACAAGCTTACTCTTGGAAGCTAAAAGTTCCTCAAAGATTTTGCATTTTATGTTACAGCTTGCTTCGGGGATTCTTGCAGTTACTTCTGGGCTTTCATATCAGGGTCTCAGTTACGAGAACACTTGCAAACGATGTGGGGCTGTTGATGAAATCTTTCTACATTATGTTAAGTTTTGTGTCTTAAGACTTTGTTTGGTTTTTGCAGGAAATGTGACAATTACCACTATTTTGAAAGCGAAATTCAAATTAGAAAATATTAGTTGTGATGAATGGAGTAATATAAAATACTTTTAAGACATTGGTCTATTGGTTAAAAAGCAGTATTACGTCGAGTTTAAGTATAGATCTTGGGTAAACATATAATTTGAAACTGTTTAAAGGTATTGTTTCTAAACAACCTCTAAAATTGTTCAATATAGGTGTCAAATTTTTAGAAACTAAACAACATAAGCATGTAATTAAATCTCTCTTAAAGGTTTTGGTATTTTATTGATTTGTTTTCTTATGCCGTTTATCCTTTCTGCAGCTTGAGCTCTACGATGGAAAATGGTCAATTGAAGGTATGATAATAATTACATAATTCTATCACTTACGAGGCTTATTGTGTAGCTTAAAACATGAAAATGAATGAGAAATTTGTTTTCTTTTGATTAGAGAGTGTAGAAGGTTGTAGGTTTTATTTCACTTACTATTTTTTTTGTTCTGGTGATACTATTTTTTGATATAAGAATAAAATTTTTGGTATAAAATTAGGAAGTCTGACTATGAGAAATGTTTCAAAAGTCCTCTAATCTTCTATTTTCAGGTTTTTGTTATGAACAGTAGGAGCCAAAATAAATAATTGTTTGAGATTTTATTTTTTTGATAAGAACTGTTTGAAATTTTGTTATGTATTTTTTTGTTGGAAATGTCTCATACTTATTCATGAAATTAGAGAAGCGGTTTGGTTTTACTGATTGTTGGTTTAAATTGTTTCTTAAAGCACATGGGAAGGAAAGAAAGCTAAAATGAACTCCAACAATGAGATTGAAGGTACAACCATTTTATTTACTTACATAGTTCATAACCACTATTAAATATATAGTTGAGAATTCAAGAGTCATTGACTATCCTAATTGATGAAAGCTTTATACAGAAACATGTTCTTCCAGGTTGTTTTCTTCGTGTTCAAGCTATTGGTTTTATGCCTATGATTGATCAGGTAACATAACTAAATCTTTGTATTCAACCTAATGTAAGTAGTTGCAATTTTGATGATGATAATGTTAATTTACGTATAGAGAAGATAAATAAGAACGAAAACCCCACAAGTTTAATTTTAAGGACAATTACTTATTATAACAATTGATTTCAGATCACGCCTAATGTTTTATGTTTAAATTTACAGCTGCTGAAATTAGATGCATGAAGTTATTCATCCAAAATTGACTGCAAATGCACAGTATACAAATGTAGTATTTATGTTAACGATCTCACAAAGAGCTAAGGTTAACTTGGACTAATGCAATGATGATGGTATGAGTGTGTATCTAGTAGCTACAAGATTAATATGATAAGTTGTACGCAAGACTTTAAAAACATTAGATCTAGGGAAATTTAGTGAGTAAAAATGGATCACAGTTCATTAGGTAACTTCTAGAACTCTAAACACTTGATAGTACGATGCCCTATGGGTGTATTGATGTAGATAGAGTTTTCCCTGATAAAACTGCAAGTGCAAAATTAAGGCAATTGTAGTATACATGGTATCATATCCATGTAGACTCTTTATAACCCAACAATGTCTAGTTTTAAATTTATCTAGGTAATGATTGTAAATTTAAACGCAGAAAATTAAATAGAACTCAAAGACTTTGGTTGTATACTGATTGGGAAAGGCGCTAGGCGTAGGGTAATTCTTAGCAAATCAAGATTAATACAAAAATTATACTAGGGAACTGATTAAGAACCGTTCTAGAACACAAACCACAAGGGTATAAAGGTCCAGCTTCCGCTGATAAATCTAACTATGCTTAACTAATTAGAAACTCAAATCCCTTTGTAGATCCTAACAATTAAGCATGCATTCAAATAAGTTTGTTAAGTTCACAAGTTTCCTAACCCAAATTTCTTTGTGATTAGGCAAACTTGCTCATCTAAATTATGTTCCAGATAATTAAATCCTACTTCGTATTCAATAATTAACCTAAGATCTTAACTCTAGGGGATCAATATAGAATTATGTTAAGCACAAATCACATGAAGAACAATAAAGATAATCCCTCGTTTAAAGCATTCCTAACAATAATCCATCAATCCTTTGAAATCCCTAAACCTAACTGGTGAATTATTCAGACATAAAGAAAGTAATAGCAGACATGATTGATGAAAATCTTTGCATTAAACAAATCAAAAGATAAGAATAAAGGGGTTCAAATTCTTCTCTAAAAACCAGAGTCTGAAATTGTCTCCCTGGGATACAAAAACTCACAAGAACAAGTCTTCTCTCTCTAAAAATAAGCTTAGCCTTAACAATGGCTGAAAAATCCCCTTTTATAACATTGGGAATGACCTAAAACTAATTGGATTCATAAAAGGAAAAACAAGGCCCAAACATAAAAGGGAAAAAAAAGTCATAGCCATGATTCGCGTAGCCTTTCTATCGACAGAGTGATGTCTGTCGATCGACAGGTGCTTCAGAAGTGAAATCCTTCTATCGTGAAAAGGACTCCAAAATCCCATTTTTATTCAATTTGTTCCAAGTTTCTCCCACTGCTCCCAATACCTTAATAAACATGTAAAAGACTCCAAAACATGCGAAAAAGGGTCTAAAACCCGAAAAGCATAATATATCATGTATTATGACAACGCCTTTGTTTTAAAACCTAAATCTCAAAAGTTCTTTTGGACTGTCGCGGAATATAAACAAGCTTTAAATTGCACAAGTTAAATCTGTTCACAAGGTGTCCAATCAAGCGATGACTATGACACGGAACACACTTTGCTCACTACAGACTTTTCGAGTCTCTTCCAATTCAAATCTGATAGAATAATTAACATAGATACCTAGACGTGGTTAATTACGTCACTTCTAAGTGTGAAGTACATTTTGTAGCAAAAAATTTTGTGGCTTAGTCCATTAATTGAAAAACCCTTTAAAAACCCTAGATCTAATAATGAAACTATTCAGACATGATGATGACAAGACAATTAAATCATTATTGGATTAATGAATTGCATGCAAGATGAAAATAGACAATAGAATATTAGAGGGTCGTGGATCTGAGTATGAGTAAAGAGCAGCCTCTTAATCTTCTTCAGAGTCTCAAAGAACAAGTTTTAGAAAGTAAAACCCTAGAGATCTACTAATAAGCAAAAGAACAAATTGGAAACAAGTAAACTCTTTAGATGATGATGAAGAGATGTGTGTGTGTGTTATCCTGGTTTGTTGGATAAGCGGGCCAACGGTCTGTCAACTTCTGAGCTTCAGATTCTGTCTCTGCATCTCTCTTTGCTAGTTTTGCTTCAAATCTCTTCTTTTTGCTCATTTTGTTCCAAAACGTCTTTTACTTGTAAAACCTGCATAAATCCTAAAACATACTAGAAAGACTCTATAAAAGCACATATATCATGACAGAAAACCGGTAAAATCTCTGATACATCAAACTCCCCCAGACTGAAAACCTTGCTTGTCCTCAAGCAAATCTAAATTAAGGTTGCTGGAAAAAGTGTTGAAAACATTGGAAACTCATAAAACAACCACATCAGTTTTATTACTAATCCACAAAAAACAATAATCAATCAAGTCAAGACCACCATGTACTTCTGTTAAGCTTAACAATTTTCCCAAATTCTCACCACAATTTCACAATTCAATCTATCTAAATACCATTCATTGTCATTTTAACATCATAGAAGCCCTGTCCAAAGAACAAGGTCTTTCTCTTTTTTAATACCAAAATAAGAAAGTCTTAACACACATGTTTTCTTTACTCTCTCCCAGACTTAGTTGTTTCATTACTTTACTTTTGAATTTTTCTCAAGGTTTATGCAAATAGTGGCATCTTAGGAAATTTTCCTAACCTCGCTACCAACCAAGTTTGAAAGGTTCAAGTGCATAATGGTATCATATGAAATTTTCCTAACCGCTTTGATACCGAGCTTCTAGTGATGAATAGTTGGCGTCCTAAGAAATTTTTCTCTGCCTCATCAGTAGGTATTTAAGCACAATTTTTATTATATTCTATCTAAAGGGAGAGCTGAAAACCCATAATCACATGACAATCTTATAATAGCATTAAACGAGGACTGACTCAGGCTCAGGCTCCTTAACACCTTGTGAGCTATGAGCATCATCCCAGACTTTGGCTTCTCCCATATCATGTTTTAGAATGTCTGGGAGGGGGGGGTTCCTTTCAATAATATTATAAACCTTATCGTTTCGGACCTTCCATATAAACCATAAAATCCAGGGAAACAAATTAACATAATAATCCTGAATCCGCTCTTTCGAAATTCGTGAAAAAGGAATATCCATATTTGTGAACACCGAAGATGAGGGAAATGAGAGATTCTCGGTGGCAATAGGAGATAGTGTCCAAACTTGCACCACATAAGGACATTCAAATATGACAAGATTGATCGTCTCGCTATCCATTCCACACCGGCAGACCGTATTGCACTTAATGCTTCGATTACGTAGCCCACTATAAACCGATATGCAGCCTAAACTCACCTGCCAAAGAAAGTGTTTCAATTTCGACGGATTATTGATTTTCCATGCTTGAGTTTGCAACATAGTCACTCTAATCTCAAAGCAAAAAGGGGGATATGGCGGAATCGGTAGACGCGTGTCAGGATTTCTTCTCTTCCGAACGGCCCTTTCTTGTATCGAAAGGGATTTCGTGCTATAAAAGTCCTCCCTCCTATGTACCATACCTTTTTTTTTACCTCGAAAGGTCTGCAAGCCTATGCTACGGTCGGCTGTCCGAAGTGCAAGGGGTAAACTCGGACTCGGATGGGATAGGATTGTGCGTTCGGGCCCTTCGGGTGTTTTTGGCCGAGTTTACCGTACCCCCCGCCCGGCGACCGTAATCTTTTGTTACGTTCCACGTTACGCCAGAAAGAAAAGGTTCCAAGCTCTCGTTCTGCGGCGTGGTGGCAGGACCTCTAGGGGAGAGGCTCCGGGATAGGGTCAGGGGTCAAATACATAGGCCCCTTCCCTTCTCTTTTGGATAAATGGGGTGCTTTCCGATCTACGGTCCCTCGGAGCGAAGGGTTAGGCAGGTAGTATGGGCCCTCTGACTTCCAGCTATGTGCTGTGCGGCTCCCGCGAAGCGAATGAAGAGAAGCTCTTGGAGCTTACGGGTGAGCTTTTACTCTCTGCCGAGGTAGGCGGGCGGTTCAAGCCCCCAAACAGGGTTCTTTTTTGTTGTACGCTGAGGTTAGGCCGACTTCTAAGGCAAGTTCTAGCTTCTATAGTGGCCCTTCCACTAAGTTGTAGTTTGTATTTTGACTGAATGAATATATCAAACCAAACTCAGGCGAGCAGTATAAGCCCTTCTCTGGCCCTGGGAAAAGCAGCGAACTAAGGCGCGGCAGCCCTTGCAACGAAAGCCGTTTGCTTGTTGCCAAACCTCTTCGCAATCAAAGTAGGCACTCTTGTATTTTAGTCGGGTCGGGGGAAGCTACCGCTTATACGACAGCTCCGCTTCCTCGTCTTGCTTCTGGCAAAGCTTCTACTTTGCTTGCGCGAAAGTGCTTTTCGCTAGGTCGCTTCCGTCAAAGCGAAAGAAAAGATCTGATCCAACAGAAATCCGCATATTGAGCGCAGCTGATATGCGGCTACAGCTAGGCGATTCCATATCAGACTGAGATATGTATAGAGAGATCCCCTATATATACAGATAGAATAGATGTTTATGGACAGACATTCGATTCTGAGTTTTTGGGCTGAAAAAGGTAGAACCAATGAAAACCGGTTCTAGTTGAGTTGTAACCTTAGAATGAGCTACCCAATATCCATCCAGACTATATAAGTACCAGACGTAATCTCATTTCATCAATCCATTATGAAGCTTGTCAATCTATGGTTTTATTTTTTCTCTCACTACTTATTTAAATTTTTTTAATGAATTTTTCTATTTAAAGGAAGGAGAAAACGAAAGGTGAATTTTCTTAATGGTTGTGCAAAACCCAAATGTAAAGGAGAATCAAAATGAACCAGCCCAACAAAGCGTAGTAGAAGTGAAAGAAATATAATCAGAAGCCTATATATGATAGTGAAATTAAGGAATCGTGTATTGAAAAACGTTTGTTCTGAATTATTTTATACTCAAAAACTCACTGTGTACATATTTTATTTTTCTATCAATTAATTTCAAATCAGAAAAAAATACGGAAAGATAAGACGGAGCAATAAACATCATGTTTTTCGAGTAATCTATACTATATAAAAGTTGGAGCTATAAGGTTCTAAGGCTAAGGCTGTCCACATGTATTTTTAGTTCTCCAACAGGAATTAAACACGTCATCAACTTCTTAATACACGTAGGAAGTCCATTGTAATATAGAAGCCCACTAACCAACCCAAAAAAGTCCTAACTAAGCCATCAAAAACTAATATCGAGATAGAAAATCCTTCACGTCGTCGGACCGGAAAATCCTCACGTCGCCGGATCCGAAGCTTCTTCTCTTGATCGGTGTTTTTCTTCTTCTTCCTCGCTTCAATTTTGCGCATTTAAGATTTAAAGCTTCTGGGATTGGGATTTTGAAGAGATTGAAACTGTTTGTTATCCTTTATTCCAAAAGATTCTTTTTTTATTATCTTTTTAGCTCAAATTTGGAATTCAAAGATTGTGTTTGTTGATTTTTAGAATCTGGGTTTGCGTAATTTGGTGATTCAACTTCTGAGTTTTATGATGGTGTTTGTAGATTATAGTTTCTGGGTATTAAAAGATTTAAGTTTCTGGGTATAAAAAATATTGTTTTTTGTTTATCAAGTCAATTCAATAGTGGATTCAATAGATTGTGTTTGTTGCTTTAAGCTTATTCTTCTCATGCTCCGTCAACGAAAGGCCGGTTTTTTCTGGTTAGGTGTTGTGAGTATAAAGCCATTTCGTTGGAGTTGGTAACAATGCGTGTCGAGCAGTACCAAAGCAACATCTTCACAGCTAGACTAAACTCTGGTAAGTTCATTGCTTTTCTCTAATCTAGAAATTTTTCCTTGAACCGTGCATTTAGAAGAAACCACCATCAATATGTAGTCTATGCATTTTGAAACTTCCATTAGGATGTAGTCTAGGCTTTTTGATATGGGTGTGCTTAGAGTGTAATGTATTACGCACCACCTTAATGTCCATTTTCTATTGTCTGACCTTGAAGCTTTGATAAATAAAATAAAAAACTTCATTTTTCTATTTTAAAAATGGAAATTTAATAAACTAAAAGAGCTCAGGAAAGAATAAAAAAAAAATCAAAACAAAAGCAGTTTAGGAATTTCGAATATTAGAAATTCTCAATATTAAGACGTCTAGAAGCATAGACAATATGGAAAACCTAAACTATACAAAAAAAGGAATAAGATAACAAATATGTTTGGGAATAGGAAAATTACACAAATTCAACTTTATCATCTCCACTATAAATATCCCTATATGTTGAGTCTTGGAATATCAAAAACTTTCAGTTATTGAGACAGAAAACTTATTGTCTTAACCATCATCAAACGTGAAATCTATAACAATGGCTTTGGATCAGCTTCAAAAAGGTTTTGTCTGCAAGGAACTACTTGTCAGGGTTATTCATTTTTGGGAGGCAAGAAACCCCAAGAAAACAGGTCTACTTATGGGTCTTGAGCTGCTCCTCATCGACCAAAAGGTAATTATTAGTTTACTAAATCATAGCCTAATCAGTAGTTAACATAAGCATAATCTGTAGTTAACATAATCAAATTAAATTTTAATCTGCAGTTAACCGTAATTCAAACATTCATCCCGGCTAACCGAATAGGTTTCTCCGAGACAAATCTCAAGGTCAATGCAACCTACAAGATAAGAAAATTCTTGGTTATTAATAACAAGGCCACCTACAGGGTGTCATCTCAACAAATTTCAGATCCAATTTACACCCCAAACAACTTTGGTCCGATATGATGAAGATGACAACTCAATTGAAAGGCAAAAGTTCAGATTCCGCTCTTTTGACGAATTTAAGGAAGCTGCCAACATGAACATAGACTTATATGGTAACTATTTTCCAATCTCTAAGTACATACAAAATTATAAAATTATCATGTTCTAACTCTGTATCAATTCAAACTAGATGTCATTGGAAAATTGGTCCTCATCAACGATGACAACTACAACAGAGGCAACAGTGAAGTGAGAATAGAAGCAAAATTGATGTACACCTACAGTTGAAAGAGTAAGCATCTATTTCCATGAATCTACTTCTTACAAACTTAACTTTCTAACTCTAATCAACCAATATGTCTTTGTTTTCAATCAGTGGACCGGTTGTTCGTGTAACACTTTGGGGTCATGTAGCAGCCAATTTCCAGAAAAAACTGATGGAAAGTGATGTCAAACCTGTTGTGCTACTAGCAACTACTGTGAATCCAAGAACGATCAGAGGTAAGTAATCAAAAACCTATAATGAGACAAAATTTATTATTTATATGAGTTGATGTGTATTGAAATTCCTTGCTCTTGAATTATTCTAGAATTTTTATTTGTGCTATATTTACTTATTTATGTTGTCCTCAAATATTTGCTGCGTTAGATTTAAAAGTTTTAGGTTCAGTAACTTTGGTTATACATTATTTTCATCACAGATGTGTTCTGCCTCTCTTCCACCTCTTCCACTCGGGTTTTTTTTGACAACGATTATGAACCAAGTGCTTCATACTTAACATGGTATGTATAAATTTATTTTTAATATATATGTGAGATGAAAAGATTATATTTCATAAGGTGCATTAACATGATTTATATTTTTCAAGGTTGGGGGAAGATGGTAAAACGTCTGAGATTGCCAATTTCACTTCAAAAGTTACGAAACCAGAACCTGCCACCATTGGTGAACTAAATCAATTTCTGAGTAACGACACTCCACAGGTATAAACATTGACATCTAACATTAATTTTAATAGTGGATCCAATATTTAATCATTAAGATTTAGTTAAATAGTTTACGAGTAGCTTCAATCTGAATGTGTTTCATTTGTCCTTAGCTTAACCTGTTGATCGGATACATAGAACTGTTTTCAAGTTAAATTTTTTTTTATCACATAAAGAAAACGTCAAACTTTATTGCTAAGGATGAATTTAATTAACCACTTTAACTACTGATTCAGAAAGCTAGCTTCTCTTGCATAGTTACTATAATAGATATATTGCCACATTATGGTAGGAACTATGAGTCATGCACTACATGTAAATGCAAACTTGGACGGACAGACACGACCTTAACTTGCAGCACATGCAAGAACACAAACGTTGTTGGTGTTACCAGGTATGTACCCGTTTCCTTACACACCAAACTATCAGAACTTTAGGAAAATTTGGTCATGTGACTAAGAAAGAACATATGTAATTATATGTCTCAAAAATAGGTACCGTGTTGAGCTATCAGTTTATGACAAAGACGATGTTGCAACTTTTGTTATGTTTGACCGCGATGCTACTAAACTAACTGGTCGAACCGCTGAAGAAATTCTTGAACAGGTAACATCTTCATTGCAAAAGTTATGAAATACAAGAATATGACCACTTACTAATTAAAACTATCTCAACAGGGTGATGAGAATGGTGATGGTTCAATACCACAATGTCTGATGGATTTAGTTGGCCGCACTTTCAAATTTGAGATATCAATTACACAATACAACTTCACAGCAACCCGCCAAACTTTCACAATCACAGATATCCTTGAAGAAATTGAAGGTGAAGAAACACTCGAAGAAGAACCGGCTGAAACTAATCAAATAGACAACAACACAACTCTCGAAGTGGACAACAAGGAATTAGGCACACCTGGTGTTTCTCATGTTGATACAATATGCGGCGATGATGATACAACTAACAACAGCCATGAAGCAAAACGGCAACGCCGGGAATGAATAGAGAGCTTCATTAGTTGCCAATTATTTACAGTTTTCTTTTATGATTTTAGAATTTTATTTAAATCTTTCTATGCTGAACAAAAAACTTTACGTGCTTTTGCACACTTTTAAATAATAACTATTTAAGCCAGAAAAAAAACAAGTTACTTAATATCTATTTTCTCTCTCGAAAGTTTACTTGGCGTTTATTCAAACTCTGATCAGGAGTATTAATCACTTCTAGATTGTCACTATATCTCCATTAAGCATTGTCTTATTTCTATGTTATCTATGTATCTCTTTAATCTGAATCCAAATTTGCTTATTCTCCATTCAAAATCTCCATTATATTTAATAAAAACCAAGACGGTTATTAATTACTCTGAAGCGAATTCATCATAATACTGTATCAATCTAAATTTGGGACCATATGAGTTAATTAATATATACAAAATACCAAAGCAGTTAGAATCGGTTGACAGAAACCGAAAAAAATAAAAACCAAATAAGTAGCTAATTGGAAACACTGAAAATACATGTTACTAATTCGACCGAAAACTGCTGGTTTCGCAGTAACACCGTTATGTGCTCTGATTTAATTTCAGCTTAAGATACATCCTCTTATTGCAGATAGAGTGAAAAATTAAGGTTTTAAGATGGAGGTCAGAGGATGATCGAAGATGATATCAGGATTGCATTACACACATGTTGAAAAGGAAATATTCCAAATATAGGAAAAAGGAAATCACTATTCCAAAACAAAAAACAAAACACTACACACCTACATGTTGAAAAGGAATTCTTCCAAATTTAGGAAAAAGGAAATCACTATTCCAAAACAAAAAACAAATCACATACACCGACACCAATCTCTATATAATACTTATAGCACATACACAAAATCACTTAATCATTAGAATATTGTTTCTGTTCAGAAAGAAAAAAAAATCAGGATCAAAAGAATGGTTTCTCAACGTGGGAGGAAAAAGAAGAAGGAAGTTGCTACCTCGCTCAAAATTGTCTACCATAACTGTAAGTTACCAACACCCTTTATAATTATAAACGTATCATCCAATATGAGAATAAGAAACTTTAATAAAAAAACCTAGCATCTCCTCTAAATTTGTATCTCGCAGGTGGCTGTAATGTTTGCTTCAAATATGTTAGCCAAAATAGTGCACGAGCAATGCGAAGAGCAATCATCCGATCGAAAAGAGAATCTAAGAAAAGCATAGGTACGTTTCAATAAACACATGTTTAGAAAAATTTTCTACAAAATTTTAAACTCTTACGAAATCAAAAGATTGTGTATAATCTGTCGAGACGTACTAATATTAAATTGTTTGGCTGATTCGATACAGGAAATCTAAACACAACTGCATCAACATCCCAACGTCCAAGAAGAACACGAAGAAGTAAGTAAAATTGAGAAAAAAATCTAATATTGTTTTATACTTTTTTTTAAAACCACAATACACAAACCTAACTGAGATTTACATTTGTATGACTATATTGTAGAACCGGAAGATATTCTGCACTGTCCTAACTGCAACGCTTTAGTCTGGCATTCAGAAAAAATAGGTATAGATCCACAGACCGAGAATCCATTGTACACAATTTGTTGCCAGCAGGGCCGTGTGAAGCTGCCACCAGTAAGAGAACCGCCATCAGAACTTAAGCAACTTCTAAAAGATAACACCTCTTTCCGGAATAACATACGAGTATACAACGCTATCTTGGCATTCACTTCAATGGGTGCAAAAATAGATCACACTGTTTCATCTGGACCTGGACCACCTACTTTTAGAATACAAGGGCAAAATTACCATCGCATTGGCTCACTCCTTCCTATGCCTGGAAATCCACCAAAGTTTCTTCAACTATACATTGTCGACACAGCAAACGAAGTTTCCAACCGCATCAATTCTCTTGCACGAACTCCTTCATCAGGGCCTCTACAAGAAAGAATTGTAAAGCAATTAATTGACATGTTAGATTCAAACAACCATCTCTGCCAAGTATTCCGCAGAGCTCGAGATCGCTACGAATCTAACGAGACTGAAGAATTCACTATAAGCCTGGTATCACAACAAGGGAAAGGGAAACAATACGATTTGTCAAACACCAACGAGGTTGCAGGTTTAATAGTCGGTGATTTAACTACAACTATCGGCCACAGAGATGTTATCTTACAATTCCAATCTAACCATTTGCAAGAAATAAGAGACGACCATCCTTTGTTCATGTCCTTGCAGTATCCATTGCTATTCCCCTACGGTGAGTTTGGATTCCACACAGAAATACCTTACGTAACAACTGAATCCAGATAGAGAAAAAAGGCATTCATAAGCATTAGAGAATTCTATGCATATCAAATCCAAACCCGACTAACAGAAGGCAACACAATAACAAAATCAGGGCGTTTACTACATCAATATGCCGTTGATGCATACACAGCTGTTGAGGCGGAAAGGCTGAGGTGGAACAAAAACAACCAAGAGCAGCTAAGAGCCGATTTATACAGCAATGTGTTCGATGCAGTGGGTAAAGGAGATACTGATGCGAAACTCCAAGGCAAAAGAATTATCTTACCATCAAGCTTTACGGGAGGCCCGCGATATATGATAGAAAAATATCATGATGCAATGGCAATATGTCGAGTATATGGAAATCCAGATTTGTTCATAACTATGGCAGCCAATCCTAATTGGAAAGAGATAAATGAGATTTTAGAAGCATCAGGTGATGTATCGGGAAATAACAGACCGGAGGTTGGAGAACTAAAAACACATGTGGACAGCCTTACAACCTTAGAGCTCTAACTTTTATATATTATAGATTATCGTTATTTTGTTTGTTTAAAAGATATATTTCCTGTTATGAAGATTATTTCCTTTATTTAATCAATCCACACATGCGCTCACCTTTATTTAATCACAATAACTTTCCGAAACAAGAAACATGAAGATCTGGTATCTCTATATAAATCATACTTTATTGTGTTAAATTAGCGTCAATTATTGTTTTTCTGTTCTTTCTTTTCGGAAACATGATGGCAAAAGTAACAAGCGGTGAAGAAAGGATGTGGTGCGGTCACTGCGGCGTTAACACTCCAATCCGCCATGAAGGGAACGCCGGTGCCGTCGAGTACATGCTCTCGCCAATTAATATTTTTCTAAATATATATAACTAATTTACAATTTATATTTGATCAAATCTCTAATTTAGATGTCGAAATAACTCACAGGGCATGTAATTGGTGTGGGAAGGTGCTGGCGGATGAAACTGGGACCGCCGAAGAATATAATCAACTCTTCCTTGAGCGTCAGGCATTACAACAAGACTCCGTCACTCTTACCGGCAGAAGAACTCGACGTAGAAGAAAACAACATACTAATTTGATCGCTCCTAGTATAAGTTAAGGCATATGTGTCTGATTATTTTGGTCTTTAGATGGATATTAAGTTTTATTTGTCATATTTTTATATTTTTATACCAACCACATTTTTAAATTAAAATTCCGTATTTGAAAATCAAAACCACAATAAGAATATTCATGTTACTATCCGGAACATTACGAACCTCTCCCTAACACTTTTGTCTTCTCATAAAAGTTAGAGAAAAGGATAACAGTTACATGACCGTTCAAAAAGTTGTTATTCAGTCATCAATTCTAAATATCTGCAAATAACATCGTTTGATATTGTTATTGGTAGTGTCAACTCTATTTTTTCAACTTTGAAAACCAAATAACAAAATTTATCCTATGATTTGTTATTCGTAAATTTACATTGCCAGTGAAATTTGATCATTGATCCGTCTACTGAAACTTGTAGTTTAATTATGGTCGTGTCTTTGTTGAGGTTAACCTCAACTCCAACCACCTCCCCCTCCCTCGAATTTTTTTTCATCACATCACTGAAATACGTAATAATTCTACATGACATAAGTAAAGAATACTCGGTAATCCCAAATACGAGCATTTCAGTTATCCACAAAAACAGTTGTAATTGTCAACAAAGTTAGAATCATCAAGGTGCAGTGTATCCTCAAAGTGTTCTCTAAAGTTTACTTCCTTTCCTTTTACTTTTGATGGACTCGTGGTAATTCTCATCTAGATTTTTTATGAGAAAAATTATTACCTTCGTCTTCCTCATGAATCAATATATTTTTTTCTTTTATGGTATCATACAAATTTTTCGATTCTCGATGGAGTTCTAATCTATTAGCCATGGGCATTATGCACAGCTAAATGCTCTAACCACAAACAAGCCCCCTAAATAAAAACTTTTAAACTCGATTTACGAAAAGGTTAAAAAACATTTGTTAATTTATGTGGCACTCGCTTTCCCACGTTATATCTAATAACTAAAGTCGGTTTAAGCCCAAGGCCCATAGGAAACATGGAACGCGAGTTCTAATCTATAATGTCCTTTTAGGGATCGGCGTATATAATACCAATAGATGGTGGTCATATGCCGCTGCGCGTCTAGGGTTTTATCAAGAAGAAGCACACTAGGTGTATGAAGGCGTCGCCCTGCTAGTCAGACAGGATGTCATAATCTGTAAGTTCAGAATAGACATGATATCACGATTTGTAAGTTTCTGTTAGCAGTTCTAAGTAAGCTAGAAACATTGTAAAATATCATTGTTTCTAGTGGATTGATTCTGGACTAGGTCCCGAGGATGTAGGGAAACCGAACCTCGTTAAAAATTGTGTGTTGTTTATTTTATGCATGATTATCTGCATAACTGATATGTTCATATTTTACATGTTTTAACCATGCATTTCATATATGTTTTTAGTGTTTTGCATGTAATTTCATAGGTTTTCTTATTTGTTTTGTCTCATTTTGAGTATTAGGATTGAATTAGGTCCTAGTGAGTCTTTTAGTGTGATTTGGAGTGTTTGTTAGGTGATTCGAGTCATTTGGTGGCGTTTGGAGATTTGGTACTTAAAGACTAGAGATGAGCCATCCGGAGCCTCTCAAAGAACCGATCAGACGGAGGATTTTAAAGCCAATTCAGCCTCAACAACTTTCATGAGAGTTGTATCCAGATGAGTCCTCTAGCCAGAGGAATTTTATTCATGCCAATCAGACATGTGGTTCGAGAGATGTAACCGATTTACTGAAGAGTATCCATCTGCGGAAAGAAGATGACACCTTCCAAAAAATCAGCAAAACGATGACATTACGATCAGATTCAGCCTCCAAGTTCTTCATAGAAGTTGTAGAAGATTGAGTTAGATTTCTGTAGAAGCTGAAATCAAGTCGTTTGGACTTATAGTTTGGGAGATATCGTATTTTTCCCACAGTGGTCATGCAGCGGTCTGAGCTGCCTGCTGCCAAATCTTCTATCTCCTATGCTTCCTTCACAGCGGTCTGACAGCGACCAAAACTGACCGCTGTGAATCCTGACGGACACAAAAATTCCCAGTCAGTACCCGGTTCACCCCCCTTTGCTATATATACTTGTAAAACCTTTTTTTAACCTAAATCTTCTTCTTCTAAGAGCAGGGCACGACCCAAACTCTCTCTTTTGAGAGATTTTGATTGTTCTTCATAAAATTACCACTCTAGAGAAGATTTTTTTCACTATATCTTTTATTTATGCAATTTCCTTATCTTTATATCTTTTCCTCTTTGTTCTTCATGTTTAGATTAGGGTTCTAGTTGGGTATTTGATTTGGCTTGATTGATGATGATTTGATGGTTAATTAGTGTTGCCCATGTTCTTAATCCTTGTTATCCTATCCTATTTAGTGTTCTTAATGCTAGATTAGGCTTGAGAAAGTTAATCTAGAGCTAATGGTATTTCATGAACACCAAGTGTTTGATGAAATGCCTAGATGAACTAAATATGAGAATTACACATCTTAGCCCATGAAAATATTTGTCTAAGTTGTAATTTGGTTATTGGAACTTGTTATTAATGCTTGTTAGTTGCTTAATTGTAAATGGGAGACCAATGATTGGGTGAAACATGAGATTAGTTGCATGAGAATAAAATGACCATTGCTTGAGTGTTCTAGACCTAAGATGGCATGGATTGTGTGTATTGGTATTGCTTGTTGATTGTCTTGATGGTTATATGATGATGATCAAGATTCAAAATCTTATTTGATCCTTTACTTAGATTTTGATCTCTAAAGCTTGACTTGACATGATGAACCAAGGCTTAGTGCTACATCTAGAGTAGGTAGTTCTACTTGACTTGACAAACCGAGCTAGGCTACACCTTAGGATTTTTGGTTCCATCCCATGCATTAGGGATGGATGCGAGTAGGCGATGATAATGCGAGGATTAGGTTCATTCATCCGAGTCTCGATCATAAGCATCTCACTGCCGAGAGGTGTCTAGTGAGATGATTGAACCAAGCCTTTTGTGAGCTCTCATTCCTAGCCTAAGAGATTAGTTGTCTAGGGTGATTGTGAACTCAATTGGAATTGGAGTAGCATGCTTGTCGGTCATCTAATCACAAACGAGAGTTTGCTCTTGATTTGGTGATCGATAAAGTGATTAGCTGCGCGAGAGTGAACTAGTCTAGATTGTGAATTCCATGTTCTAGGATGTCGTTTAATACAATCATAATCGTTGTCATTTAGTTGTTAATCACTTCTTGGTAGCTAGTTTAAATATCTGACATATCTATCTTTAATTTTCTTTAATGCTTTTAGCTTCCTTAGTTATAAAACTAAAAACCATTGCTCTAGATTAACAAGGATTATGCATTCCTAGTGCATTGATCTCACACCTCCCTAGGATTCGATAAACCCTTTGTGCTACAACATACAAGGGGAATTTATGACCCTAAGAACCCGCTCATCAGACTTTTGTTTCCAGAGAATGGCAGCGGTCACTCGCAGACCGCTGCGGACTCATCCAGACAAAAGACAATCGGGTCGAAACTCAGTTTGTCCCGGGTTGACCCGATCCGACCCAGAAATCCTGAAAACCTTGTTTATATACACTCATTTGAGAGGTTTTTTTTTTTTTTTTTTATGTTGAAACCTTATAAGCTTTTCTCTTGTTCTCAAAAAACCTAGTTGAATCTTAATAGTAATTGCATTTTCTTTTCATAAATCTTGTCTTTTATAATCTCTCATTCATCTTATTCATTACCCATCATGATTTCTCTTCTAATCAAGCTTGATTTTGAGAGAATCATCATGAGTCTTGAGTAGTCTCATTAGGGTTTAAGGATGAGTTAGATGAGGGAGATCTAAGCATGGACTAGGTTAGTTTAGGTCTTAAATCAAACATTTCATCATTCTCTAAGAGATCCTAGTGCTTCTTCTTGCATGGAAATGAGGAAGATGACATGGAGCCTTTCATGGACACCAAGTGTTTGATGAAATGTCCAAGAGAGCTTAGAGAGGGAATTATGATTCTTAGTCCAAGGGATTGGTGTTTAAGAACTTAATTAGGTTGATCTAGTAATTTGGTTTTAATTCATTAGTTATCATCTTTTAAATGGGAATTTGATAATGATTTCATAATTAGTGAAGTGATTAATTGCATGAAAATGAATTAGTCAATTAAATGGATCATTAACCTAAGGAATAACTAATTAGTGTAATTAGACATCCTAAACCATGCTTAGTGAATCCAAGTCACCAATAACTCATCTAAAGACTTTTCTTTAATCATTTCATAACTTTATCATTTAATCACTTGCATTTAGTTTAATTAGTCAACATCAAAAACAACAAAATCCATTTAGCTTAGATTAAGTAAATTCTTGGATTTTAGGTGTCAATCACAACGAGTTTGGATTTCGATCCTTTTATACTACACGGTAGGAGGTAATTGATACCCTCAAAAGGACCTAAAACTCCTAGTTTCAATAACACACAAATCAGCCACATATAGCCACATATATGCATTTTCAGAGGTACGTACGGCGTTTCTTATCTATATATCTCCAAAAGCCTATGTTTCCGATTCCCCTTGGAAATCTTATCGATCTACTAGGGCGGTTGATAAATCGGAGGATCTAACGCCGGTCCTTTTTTGGTCGTAGAAAAAAAAATGTCCGAGCACATAGTCCTCCTTGTACGTTGGAAAGAATTGCACGTGTTGTTGCCGCACATGGGTTGGAGGTGGAGAAGAAGATCATGCTTGCTACTAGTGGTAATCCACAAGAAAATTCCTTTTTGTGGAGCATAAATACTGAAGA
>FPAK01000028.1:0-146945 GCA_900116095.1 Euclidium syriacum
AGTTATGGTACACAAGTTTGAGGTAAGTTTGATAACTTTTACCTCTAGTGCCAAAGTTACACCTATGTACAAAAGTTTTAGCTAAGTTTGATAAATTTTAGCTGTGGTGCGAAATATTTAGCTATGGTGCATAAGTTAAGCTAAGTTTCACAAGTTTTAGCTAAGTTTTACAAATTTTAGCTCTGGTGCCAAACAGTTAGTTATGGTAAAGTTTATAAGTTCGATAACTTTTACCTCTAGTGCCAAAGTTTTAGCTATTGTGAACAAATGTTAGCTAAGTTTGACAAGTTTTAGCTATGGTGCACAAGTGTTAGCTATTTTTACAAGGTTTAGCTCTAGTGGCGACATTAGCTGTTTGCACAAGTTTTGGTAAGTTTACAAGTTTTTTCTCTAGTGCCAAAGTTATAGCTACGGTGTATAAGTTTTAGCTAAGTGTAACAAGTTTTCGCTGTGGTGCGAAATATTTAGCTATGGTGCATAAGTTTAAGCTAAGTTTCACAACTTTAGCTAAGTTTTACAAGTTTTAGCTCTGGTGCCAAACATTTAGTTATGGTACACAAGTTTGAGGTAAGTTTGATAACTTTTACCTCTAGTGCCAAAGTTACACCTATGTACAAAATTTTAGCTAAGTTTGATAATTTTCTGTGGTGCGAAATATTTAGCTATGGTGCATAAGTTTAAGCTAAGTTTCACAAGTTTTAGCTCTGGTGCCAAACAGTTAGTTATGGTAAAGAAGTTTAAGGTAAGTTCGATAACTTTTACCTCTAGTGCCAAAGTTTTAGCTATTGTGAACATATGTTAGCTAAGTTTGACATGTTTTAGCTATGGTGCACAAGTGTTAGCTAATTTTTACAAGGTTTAGCTCTAGTGGCGACATTAAGCTATTGTGCACACGCTTTGGTAAGTTTGACAAGTTTTTTCTCTAGTGCCAAAGTTATAGCTACGGTGTACAAGTTTTAGCTAAGTGTGACAAGTTTTCGCTGTGGTGCGAAATATTTAGCTATGGTGCATAAGTTTAAGCTAAGTTGCACAACTTTAGCTATGTTTTACAAGTTTTAGCTCTGGTGCCAAACATTTAGTTATGGTACACAAGTTTGAGGTAAGTTCGATAACTTTTACCTCTAGTGCCAAATTTTAGCTATTGTGAACAAATGTTAGCTAAGTTTGACAAGTTTTAGCTATGGTGCACAAGTGTTAGCTAATTTTTACAAGGTTTAGCTCTAGTGGCGACATTAAGCTATTGCGCACAAGCTTTGGTAAGTTTGACAAGTTTTTTCTCTAGTGCCAAAGTTATAGCTACGGTGTACAAGTTTTAGCTAAGTGTGACAACTTTTCGCTGTGGTGCGAAATTTTAGCTTATGGTGCATAAGTTTAAGCTAAGTTTCACAACTTTAGCTATGTTTTACAAGTTTTAGCTCTGGTGCCAAACATTTAGTTATGGTACACAAGTTTGAGGTAAGTTTGATAACTTTTACCTCTAGTGCCAAAGTTACACCTATGTACAAAAGTTTTAGCTAAGTTTGATAAATTTTAGCTGTGGTGCGAAATATTTAGCTATGGTGCATAAGTTTAAGCTAAGTTTCACAAGTTTTAGCTAAGTTTTACAAATTTTAGCTCTGGTGCCAAACAGTTAGTTATGGTAAAGTTTATAAGTTCGATAACTTTTACCTCTAGTGCCAAAGTTTTAGCTATTGTGAACAAATGTTAGCTAAGTTTGACAAGTTTTAGCTATGGTGCACAAGTGTTAGCTAATTTTTCACGGTTTAGCTCTAGTGGCGACATTAAGCTGTTTTGCACAAGTTTTGGTAAATTTGACAAGTTTTTTCTCTAGTGCCAAAGTTATAGCTACGGTGTATAAGTTTTAGCTAAGTGTAACAAGTTTTCGCTGTGGTGCAAAATATTTAGCTATGGTGCATAAGTTTAAGCTAAGTTTCACAACTTTAGCTAAGTTTTACAAGTTTTAGCTCTGGTGCCAAACATTTATTATGGTACACAAGTTTGAGGTAAGTTTGATAACTTTTACCTCTAGTGCCAAAGTTACAACCTATGTACAAAAGTTTTAGCTAAGTTTGATTAATTTTAGCTGTGGTGCGAAATATTTAGCTATGGTGCATAAGGTTAAGCTAAGTTTCACAAGTTTTAGCTAAGTTTTACAAATTTTAGCTCTGGTGCCAAACAGTTAGTTATGTACCCAAGGTTTATCTCAAGTTCGATAACTTTTACCTCTAGTGCCAAAGTTTTAGCTATTGTGAACAAATGTTAGCTAAGTTTGACAAGTTTTAGCTATGGTGCACAAGTGTTAGCTAATTTTTTACACGATTTAGCTCTAGTGGTGACATTAAGCTGTTTTGCACAAGTTTTGGTAAATTTGACAATTTTTTCTCTAGTGCCAAAGTTATAGCTACGGTGTATAAGTTTTAGCTAAGTGTAACAAGTTTTCGCTGTGGTGCAAAATATTTAGCTATGGTGCATAAGTTTAAGCTAAGTTTCACAACTTTAGCTAAGTTTTACAAGTTTTAGCTCTGGTGCCAACATTTAGTTATGGTACACAAGTTTGAGGTAAGTTTGATAACTTTTACCTCTAGTGCCAAACTTACAACTATGTACAAAAGTTTTAGCTAAGTTTGATAAATTTTTGCTGTGGTGCGAAATATTTAGCTATGGTGCATAAGTTTAAGCTAAGTTTCACAAGTGTTTAGCTAAGTTTTACAAGTTTTAGCTCTGGTGCCAAACATTTAGTTATAGTAAAGAAGTTTAACGTAAGTTCGATAACTTTTACCTCTAGTGCCAAAGTTTTAGCTATTGTGAACAAATGTTAGCTAAGTTTGACAAGTTTTAGCTATGGTGCACAAGTGTTAGCTATTTTTTACACGGTTTAGCTCTAGTGGCGACATTCAGCTGTTTTGCACAAGTTTTGGTAAATTTGACAAGTTTTTTCTCTAGTGCCAAAGTTATAGCTACGGTGTATAAGTTTTAGCTAAGTGTAACAAGTTTTCGCTGTGGTGCGAAATATTTAGCTATGGTGCATAAGTTTAAGCTAAATTTCACAACTTTAGCTAAGTTTTTACAAGTTTTAGCTCTGGTGCCAAACATTTCGTTATGGTACACAAGTTTGAGGTAAGTTTGATAACTTTTACCTCTAGTGCCAAAGTTACATCTATGTACAAAATTTTTAGCTAAGTTTGATAAATTTTTTCTGTGGTGCGAAATATTTAGCTATGGTGCATAAGTTTAAGCTAAGTTTCACAAGTTTTAGCTCTGGTGCCAAACAGTTAGTTATGGTAAAGAAGTTTAAGGTAAGTTCGATAACTTTTACCTCTAGTGCCAAAGTTTTAGCTATTGTGAACATATGTTAGCTAAGTTTGACATGTTTTAGCTATGGTGCACAAGTGTTAGCTAATTTTTACAAGGTTTAGCTCTAGTGGCGACATTAAGCTATTGTGCACACGCTTTGGTAAGTTTGACAAGTTTTTTCTCTAGTGCCAAAGTTATAGCTACGGTGTACAAGTTTTAGCTAAGTGTGACAAGTTTTCGCTGTGGTGCGAAATATTTAGCTATGGTGCATAAGTTTAAGCTAAGTTGCACAACTTTAGCTATGTTTTACAAGTTTTAGCTCTGGTGCCAAACATTTAGTTATGGTACACAAGTTTGAGGTAAGTTCGATAACTTTTACCTCTAGTGCCAAATTTTAGCTATTGTGAACAAATGTTAGCTAAGTTTGACAAGTTTTAGCTATGGTGCACAAGTGTTAGCTAATTTTTACAAGGTTTAGCTCTAGTGGCGACATTAAGCTATTGCGCACAAGCTTTGGTAAGTTTGACAAGTTTTTTCTCTAGTGCCAAAGTTATAGCTACGGTGTACAAGTTTTAGCTAAGTGTGACAACTTTTCGCTGTGGTGCGAAATATTTAGTTATGGTGCATAAGTTTAAGCTAAGTTTCACAACTTTAGCTATGTTTTACAAGTTTTAGCTCTGGTGCCAAACATTTAGTTATGGTACACAAGTTTGAGGTAAGTTTGATAACTTTTACCTCTAGTGCCAAAGTTACACCTATGTACAAAAGTTTTAGCTAAGTTTGATTAATTTTAGCTGTGGTGCGAATATTTAGCTATGGTGCATAAGGTTAAGCTAAGTTTCACAAGTTTTAGCTAAGTTTTACAAATTTTAGCTCTGGTGCCAAACAGTTAGTTATGGTACCCAAGTTTATCTCAAGTTCGATAACTTTTACCTCTAGTGCCAAAGTTTTAGCTATTGTGAACAAATGTTAGCTAAGTTTGACAAGTTTTAGCTATGGTGCACAAGTGTTAGCTAATTTTTACACGATTTAGCTCTAGTGGTGACATTAAGCTGTTTTGCACAAGTTTTGGTAAATTTGACAAGTTTTTTCTCTAGTGCCAAAGTTATAGCTACGGTGTATAAGTTTTAGCTAAGTGTAACAAGTTTTCGCTGTGGTGCAAATATTTAGCTATGGTGCATAAGTTTAAGCTAAGTTTCACAACTTTAGCTAAGTTTTACAAGTTTTAGCTCTGGTGCCAAACATTTAGTTATGGTACACAAGTTTGAGGTAAGTTTGATAACTTTTACCTCTAGTGCCAAACTTACAACTATGTACAAAGTTTTAGCTAAGTTTGATAATTTTTGCTGTGGTGCGAAATATTTAGCTATGGTGCATAAGTTTAAGCTAAGTTTCACAAGTGTTAGCTAAGTTTTACAAGTTTTAGCTCTGGTGCCAAACATTTAGTTATAGTAAAGAAGTTTAACGTAAGTTCGATAACTTTTACCTCTAGTGCCAAAGTTTTAGCTATTGTGAACAAATGTTAGCTAAGTTTGACAAGTTTTAGCTATGGTGCACAAGTGTTAGCTATTTTTTACACGGTTTAGCTCTAGTGGCGACATTCAGCTGTTTTGCACAAGTTTTGGTAAATTTGACAAGTTTTTTCTCTAGTGCCAAAGTTATAGCTACGGTGTATAAGTTTTAGCTAAGTGTAACAAGTTTTCGCTGTGGTGCAAAATATTTAGCTATGGTGCATAAGTTTAAGCTAAGTTTCACAACTTTAGCTAAGTTTTACAAGTTTTAGCTCTGGTGCCAAACATTTAGTTATGGTACACAAGTTTGAGGTAAGTTTGATAACTTTTACCTCTAGTGCCAAATTTTAGCTATTGTGAACAAATGTTAGCTAAGTTTGACAAGTTTTAGCTATGGTGCACAAGTGTTAGCTAATTTTTACAAGGTTTAGCTCTAGTGGCGACATTAAGCTATTGCGCACAAGCTTTGTAAGTTTGACAAGTTTTTTCTCTAGTGCCAAAGTTATAGCTACGGTGTACAAGTTTTAGCTAAGTGTGACAACTTTTCGCTGTGGTGCGAAATATTTAGTTATGGTGCATAAGTTTAAGCTAAGTTTCACAACTTTAGCTATGTTTTACAAGTTTTAGCTCTGGTGCCAAACATTTAGTTATGGTACACAAGTTTGAGGTAAGTTTGATAACTTTTACCTCTAGTGCCAAAGTTACACCTATGTACAAAAGTTTTAGCTAAGTTTGATTAATTTTAGCTGTGGTGCGAAATATTTAGCTATGGTGCATAAGGTTAAGCTAAGTTTCACAAGTTTTAGCTAAGTTTTACAAATTTTAGCTCTGGTGCCAAACAGTTAGTTATGGTACCCAAGTTTATCTCAAGTTCGATAACTTTTACCTCTAGTGCCAAAGTTTTAGCTATTGTGAACAAATGTTAGCTAAGTTTGACAAGTTTTAGCTATGGTGCACAAGTGTTAGCTAATTTTTACACGATTTAGCTCTAGTGGTGACATTAAGCTGTTTTGCACAAGTTTTGGTAAATTTGACAAGTTTTTTCTCTAGTGCCAAAGTTATAGCTACGGTGTATAAGTTTTAGCTAAGTGTAACAAGTTTTCGCTGTGGTGCAAAATATTTAGCTATGGTGCATAAGTTTAAGCTAAGTTTCACAACTTTAGCTAAGTTTTACAAGTTTTAGCTCTGGTGCCAAACATTTAGTTATGGTACACAAGTTTGAGGTAAGTTTGATAACTTTTACCTCTAGTGCCAAACTTACAACTATGTACAAAAGTTTTAGCTAAGTTTGATAAATTTTTGCTGTGGTGCGAAATATTTAGCTATGGTGCATAAGTTTAAGCTAAGTTTCACAAGTGTTAGCTAAGTTTTACAAGTTTTAGCTCTGGTGCCAAACATTTAGTTATAGTAAAGAAGTTTAACGTAAGTTCGATAACTTTTACCTCTAGTGCCAAAGTTTTAGCTATTGTGAACAAATGTTAGCTAAGTTTGACAAGTTTTAGCTATGGTGCACAAGTGTTAGCTATTTTTTACACGGTTTAGCTCTAGTGGCGACATTCAGCTGTTTTGCACAAGTTTTGGTAAATTTGACAAGTTTTTTCTCTAGTGCCAAAGTTATAGCTACGGTGTATAAGTTTTAGCTAAGTGTAACAAGTTTTCGCTGTGGTGCGAAATATTTAGCTATGGTGCATAAGTTTAAGCTAAGTTTCACAACTTTAGCTATGTTTTACAAGTTTTAGCTCTGGTGCCAAACATTTAGTTATGGTACACAAGTTTAAGGCAAGTTCGATAACTTTTACCTCTTGTGCCAAAGTTTTCCCTATTATGAACAAATGTTAGCTAAGTTTTACAAGGTTTAGCTCTAGTTGTGACAATAAGCTATTGTGCACAAGTTTTGGTAAATTTGACAAGTTTTTTCTCTAGTGCCACACATTTAGTTGTGGTACACAAGTTTGAGGTAAGTTTGATAACTTTTACCTCTAGTGCCAAAGTTACACCTATGTACAAAAGTTTTAGCTAAGTTTGATAAATTTTAGCTAAGTTTTACAAGTTTTAGCTCTGGTGCCAAACATTTAGTTATGGTAAAGAATTTTAAGGTAAGTTCGATAACTTTTACCTCTGTGCCAAAGTTTTAGCTATTGTGAACAAATGTTAGCTAAGTTTGACATGTTTTAGCTATGGTGCACAAGTGTTAGCTAATTTTTACAAGGTTTAGCTCTAGTGGCGACATTAAGCTATTGTGCACAAGCTTTGGGAAGTTTGACAAGTTTTTTCTCTAGTGCCAAAGTTATAGCTACGGTGTACAAGTTTTAGCTAAGTGTGACAAGTTTTCGCTGTGGTGCGAAATATTTAGCTATGGTGCATAAGTTTAAGCTAAGTTTCACAACTTTAGCTATTTTTTACAAGTTTTAGCTCTGGTGCCAAACATTTAGTTATGGTACACAAGTTTAAGGCAAGTTCGATAACTTTTACCTCAAGTGCCAAAGTTTTAGCTATTATGAACAAATTTTAGCTAAGTTTTACAAATTTTAGCTCTGGTGCCAAACAGTTAGTTATGGTACCCAAGTTTATCTCAAGTTCGATAACTTTTACCTCTAGTGCCAAAGTTTTAGCTATTGTGAACAAATGTTAGCTAAGTTTGACAAGTTTTAGCTATGGTGCACAAGTGTTAGCTAATTTTTACACGATTTAGCTCTAGTGGTGACATTAAGCTGTTTTGCACAAGTTTTGGTAAATTTGACAAGTTTTTTCTCTAGTGCCAAAGTTATAGCTACGGTGTATAAGTTTTAGCTAAGTGTAACAAGTTTTCGCTGTGGTGCAAAATATTTAGCTATGGTGCATAAGTTTAAGCTAAGTTTCACAACTTTAGCTAAGTTTTACAAGTTTTAGCTCTGGTGCCAAACATTTAGTTATGGTACACAAGTTTGAGGTAAGTTTGATAACTTTTACCTCTAGTGCCAAACTTACAACTATGTACAAAAGTTTTAGCTAAGTTTGATAAATTTTTGCTGTGGTGCGAAATATTTAGCTATGGTGCATAAGTTTAAGCTAAGTTTCACAAGTGTTAGCTAAGTTTTACAAGTTTTAGCTCTGGTGCCAAACATTTAGTTATAGTAAAGAAGTTTAACGTAAGTTCGATAACTTTTACCTCTAGTGCCAAAGTTTTAGCTATTGTGAACAAATGTTAGCTAAGTTTGACAAGTTTAGGTTATGGTGCACAAGTGTTAGCTATTTTTTACACGGTTTAGCTCTAGTGGCGACATTCAGCTGTTTTGCACAAGTTTTGGTAAATTTGACAAGTTTTTTCTCTAGTGCCAAAGTTATAGCTACGGTGTATAAGTTTTAGCTAAGTGTAACAAGTTTTCGCTGTGGTGCGAAATATTTAGCTATGGTGCATAAGTTTAAGCTAAATTTCACAACTTTAGCTAAGTTTTACAAGTTTTAGCTCTGGTGCCAAACATTTCGTTATGGTACACAAGTTTGAGGTAAGTTTGATAACTTTTACCTCTAGTGCCAAAGTTACATCTATGTACAAAATTTTTAGCTAAGTTTGATAAATTTTTTCTGTGGTGCGAAATATTTAGCTATGGTGCATAAGTTTAAGCTAAGTTTCACAAGTTTTAGCTCTGGTGCCAAACAGTTAGTTATGGTAAAGAAGTTTAAGGTAAGTTCGATAACTTTTACCTCTAGTGCCAAAGTTTTAGCTATTGTGAACATATGTTAGCTAAGTTTGACATGTTTTAGCTATGGTGCACAAGTGTTAGCTAATTTTTACAAGGTTTAGCTCTAGTGGCGACATTAAGCTATTGTGCACACGCTTTGGTAAGTTTGACAAGTTTTTTCTCTAGTGCCAAAGTTATAGCTACGGTGTACAAGTTTTAGCTAAGTGTGACAAGTTTTCGCTGTGGTGCGAAATATTTAGCTATGGTGCATAAGTTTAAGCTAAGTTGCACAACTTTAGCTATGTTTTACAAGTTTTAGCTCTGGTGCCAAACATTTAGTTATGGTACACAAGTTTGAGGTAAGTTCGATAACTTTTACCTCTAGTGCCAAATTTTAGCTATTGTGAACAAATGTTAGCTAAGTTTGACAAGTTTTAGCTATGGTGCACAAGTGTTAGCTAATTTTTACAAGGTTTAGCTCTAGTGGCGACATTAAGCTATTGCGCACAAGCTTTGGTAAGTTTGACAAGTTTTTTCTCTAGTGCCAAAGTTATAGCTACGGTGTACAAGTTTTAGCTAAGTGTGACAACTTTTCGCTGTGGTGCGAAATATTTAGTTATGGTGCATAAGTTTAAGCTAAGTTTCACAACTTTAGCTATGTTTTACAAGTTTTAGCTCTGGTGCCAAACATTTAGTTATGGTACACAAGTTTGAGGTAAGTTTGATAACTTTTACCTCTAGTGCCAAAGTTACACCTATGTACAAAAGTTTTAGCTAAGTTTGATTAATTTTAGCTGTGGTGCGAAATATTTAGCTATGGTGCATAAGGTTAAGCTAAGTTTCACAAGTTTTAGCTAAGTTTTACAAATTTTAGCTCTGGTGCCAAACAGTTAGTTATGGTACCCAAGTTTATCTCAAGTTCGATAACTTTTACCTCTAGTGCCAAAGTTTTAGCTATTGTGAACAAATGTTAGCTAAGTTTGACAAGTTTTAGCTATGGTGCACAAGTGTTAGCTAATTTTTACACGATTTAGCTCTAGTGGTGACATTAAGCTGTTTTGCACAAGTTTTGGTAAATTTGACAAGTTTTTTCTCTAGTGCCAAAGTTATAGCTACGGTGTATAAGTTTTAGCTAAGTGTAACAAGTTTTCGCTGTGGTGCAAAATATTTAGCTATGGTGCATAAGTTTAAGCTAAGTTTCACAACTTTAGCTAAGTTTTACAAGTTTTAGCTCTGGTGCCAAACATTTAGTTATGGTACACAAGTTTGAGGTAAGTTTGATAACTTTTACCTCTAGTGCCAAACTTACAACTATGTACAAAAGTTTTAGCTAAGTTTGATAAATTTTTGCTGTGGTGCGAAATATTTAGCTATGGTGCATAAGTTTAAGCTAAGTTTCACAAGTGTTAGCTAAGTTTTACAAGTTTTAGCTCTGGTGCCAAACATTTAGTTATAGTAAAGAAGTTTAACGTAAGTTCGATAACTTTTACCTCTAGTGCCAAAGTTTTAGCTATTGTGAACAAATGTTAGCTAAGTTTGACAAGTTTTAGCTATGGTGCACAAGTGTTAGCTATTTTTTACACGGTTTAGCTCTAGTGGCGACATTCAGCTGTTTTGCACAAGTTTTGGTAAATTTGACAAGTTTTTTCTCTAGTGCCAAAGTTATAGCTACGGTGTATAAGTTATAGCTAAGTGTAACAAGTTTTCGCTGTGGTGCGAAATATTTAGCTATGGTGCATAAGTTTAAGCTAAGTTTCACAACTTTAGCTATGTTTTACAAGTTTTAGCTCTGGTGCCAAACATTTAGTTATGGTACACAAGTTTAAGGCAAGTTCGATAACTTTTACCTCTTGTGCCAAAGTTTTCGCTATTATGAACAAATGTTAGCTAAGTTTTACAAGGTTTAGCTCTAGTTGTGACAATAAGCTATTGTGCACAAGTTTTGGTAAATTTGACAAGTTTTTTCTCTAGTGCCACACATTTAGTTGTGGTACACAAGTTTGAGGTAAGTTTGATAACTTTTACCTCTAGTGCCAAAGTTACACCTATGTACAAAAGTTTTAGCTAAGTTTGATAAATTTTAGCTAAGTTTTACAAGTTTTAGCTCTGGTGCCAAACATTTAGTTATGGTAAAGAATTTTAAGGTAAGTTCGATAACTTTTACCTCTGTGCCAAAGTTTTAGCTATTGTGAACATATGTTAGCTAAGTTTGACATGTTTTAGCTATGGTGCACAAGTGTTAGCTAATTTTTACAAGGTTTAGCTCTAGTGGCGACATTAAGCTATTGTGCACACGCTTTGGTAAGTTTGACAAGTTTTTTCTCTAGTGCCAAAGTTATAGCTACGGTGTACAAGTTTTAGCTAAGTGTGACAAGTTTTCGCTGTGGTGCGAAATATTTAGCTATGGTGCATAAGTTTAAGCTAAGTTGCACAACTTTAGCTATGTTTTACAAGTTTTAGCTCTGGTGCCAAACATTTAGTTATGGTACACAAGTTTGAGGTAAGTTCGATAACTTTTACCTCTAGTGCCAAATTTTAGCTATTGTGAACAAATGTTAGCTAAGTTTGACAAGTTTTAGCTATGGTGCACAAGTGTTAGCTAATTTTTACAAGGTTTAGCTCTAGTGGCGACATTAAGCTATTGCGCACAAGCTTTGGTAAGTTTGACAAGTTTTTTCTCTAGTGCCAAAGTTATAGCTACGGTGTACAAGTTTTAGCTAAGTGTGACAACTTTTCGCTGTGGTGCGAAATATTTAGTTATGGTGCATAAGTTTAAGCTAAGTTTCACAACTTTAGCTATGTTTTACAAGTTTTAGCTCTGGTGCCAAACATTTAGTTATGGTACACAAGTTTGAGGTAAGTTTGATAACTTTTACCTCTAGTGCCAAAGTTACACCTATGTACAAAAGTTTTAGCTAAGTTTGATTAATTTTAGCTGTGGTGCGAAATATTTAGCTATGGTGCATAAGGTTAAGCTAAGTTTCACAAGTTTTAGCTAAGTTTTACAAATTTTAGCTCTGGTGCCAAACAGTTAGTTATGGTACCCAAGTTTATCTCAAGTTCGATAACTTTTACCTCTAGTGCCAAAGTTTTAGCTATTGTGAACAAATGTTAGCTAAGTTTGACAAGTTTTAGCTATGGTGCACAAGTGTTAGCTAATTTTTACACGATTTAGCTCTAGTGGTGACATTAAGCTGTTTTGCACAAGTTTTGGTAAATTTGACAAGTTTTTTCTCTAGTGCCAAAGTTATAGCTACGGTGTATAAGTTTTAGCTAAGTGTAACAAGTTTTCGCTGTGGTGCAAAATATTTAGCTATGGTGCATAAGTTTAAGCTAAGTTTCACAACTTTAGCTAAGTTTTACAAGTTTTAGCTCAGGTGCCAAACATTTAGTTATGGTACACAAGTTTGAGGTAAGTTTGATAACTTTTACCTCTAGTGCCAAACTTACAACTATGTACAAAAGTTTTAGCTAAGTTTGATAAATTTTTGCTGTGGTGCGAAATATTTAGCTATGGTGCATAAGTTTAAGCTAAGTTTCACAAGTGTTAGCTAAGTTTTACAAGTTTTAGCTCTGGTGCCAAACATTTAGTTATAGTAAAGAAGTTTAACGTAAGTTCGATAACTTTTACCTCTAGTGCCAAAGTTTTAGCTATTGTGAACAAATGTTAGCTAAGTTTGACAAGTTTTAGCTATGGTGCACAAGTGTTAGCTATTTTTTACACGGTTTAGCTCTAGTGGCGACATTCAGCTGTTTTGCACAAGTTTTGGTAAATTTGACAAGTTTTTTCTCTAGTGCCAAAGTTATAGCTACGGTGTATAAGTTATAGCTAAGTGTAACAAGTTTTCGCTGTGGTGCGAAATATTTAGCTATGGTGCATAAGTTTAAGCTAAGTTTCACAACTTTAGCTATGTTTTACAAGTTTTAGCTCTGGTGCCAAACATTTAGTTATGGTACACAAGTTTAAGGCAAGTTCGATAACTTTTACCTCTTGTGCCAAAGTTTTCGCTATTATGAACAAATGTTAGCTAAGTTTTACAAGGTTTAGCTCTAGTTGTGACAATAAGCTATTGTGCACAAGTTTTGGTAAATTTGACAAGTTTTTTCTCTAGTGCCACACATTTAGTTGTGGTACACAAGTTTGAGGTAAGTTTGATAACTTTTACCTCTAGTGCCAAAGTTACACCTATGTACAAAAGTTTTAGCTAAGTTTGATAAATTTTAGCTAAGTTTTACAAGTTTTAGCTCTGGTGCCAAACATTTAGTTATGGTAAAGAATTTTAAGGTAAGTTCGATAACTTTTACCTCTGTGCCAAAGTTTTAGCTATTGTGAACATATGTTAGCTAAGTTTGACATGTTTTAGCTATGGTGCACAAGTGTTAGCTAATTTTTACAAGGTTTAGCTCTAGTGGCGACATTAAGCTATTGTGCACAAGCTTTGGTAAGTTTGACAAGTTTTTTCTCTAGTGCCATAGTTATAGCTACGGTGTACAAGTTTTAGCTAAGTGTGACAAGTTTTCGCTGTGGTGCGAAATATTTAGCTATGGTGCATAAGTTTAAGCTAAGTTGCACAACTTTAGCTATGTTTTACAAGTTTTAGCTCTGGTGCCAAACATTTAGTTATGGTACACAAGTTTGAGGTAAGTTCGATAACTTTTACCTCTAGTGCCAAATTTTAGCTATTGTGAACAAATGTTAGCTAAGTTTGACAAGTTTTAGCTATGGTGCACAAGTGTTAGCTAATTTTTACAAGGTTTAGCTCTAGTGGCGACATTAAGCTATTGCGCACAAGCTTTGGTAAGTTTGACAAGTTTTTTCTCTAGTGCCAAAGTTATAGCTACGGTGTACAAGTTTTAGCTAAGTGTGACAACTTTTCGCTGTGGTGCGAAATATTTAGTTATGGTGCATAAGTTTAAGCTAAGTTTCACAACTTTAGCTATGTTTTACAAGTTTTAGCTCTGGTGCCAAACATTTAGTTATGGTACACAAGTTTGAGGTAAGTTTGATAACTTTTACCTCTAGTGCCAAAGTTACACCTATGTACAAAAGTTTTAGCTAAGTTTGATTAATTTTAGCTGTGGTGCGAAATATTTAGCTATGGTGCATAAGGTTAAGCTAAGTTTCACAAGTTTTAGCTAAGTTTTACAAATTTTAGCTCTGGTGCCAAACAGTTAGTTATGGTACCCAAGTTTATCTCAAGTTCGATAACTTTTACCTCTAGTGCCAAAGTTTTAGCTATTGTGAACAAATGTTAGCTAAGTTTGACAAGTTTTAGCTATGGTGCACAAGTGTTAGCTAATTTTTACACGATTTAGCTCTAGTGGTGACATTAAGCTGTTTTGCACAAGTTTTGGTAAATTTGACAAGTTTTTTCTCTAGTGCCAAAGTTATAGCTACGGTGTATAAGTTTTAGCTAAGTGTAACAAGTTTTCGCTGTGGTGCAAAATATTTAGCTATGGTGCATAAGTTTAAGCTAAGTTTCACAACTTTAGCTAAGTTTTACAAGTTTTAGCTCAGGTGCCAAACATTTAGTTATGGTACACAAGTTTGAGGTAAGTTTGATAACTTTTACCTCTAGTGCCAAACTTACAACTATGTACAAAAGTTTTAGCTAAGTTTGATAAATTTTTGCTGTGGTGCGAAATATTTAGCTATGGTGCATAAGTTTAAGCTAAGTTTCACAAGTGTTAGCTAAGTTTTACAAGTTTTAGCTCTGGTGCCAAACATTTAGTTATAGTAAAGAAGTTTAACGTAAGTTCGATAACTTTTACCTCTAGTGCCAAAGTTTTAGCTATTGTGAACAAATGTTAGCTAAGTTTGACAAGTTTTAGCTATGGTGCACAAGTGTTAGCTATTTTTTACACGGTTTAGCTCTAGTGGCGACATTCAGCTGTTTTGCACAAGTTTTGGTAAATTTGACAAGTTTTTTCTCTAGTGCCAAAGTTATAGCTACGGTGTATAAGTTATAGCTAAGTGTAACAAGTTTTCGCTGTGGTGCGAAATATTTAGCTATGGTGCATAAGTTTAAGCTAAGTTTCACAACTTTAGCTATGTTTTACAAGTTTTAGCTCTGGTGCCAAACATTTAGTTATGGTACACAAGTTTAAGGCAAGTTCGATAACTTTTACCTCTTGTGCCAAAGTTTTCGCTATTATGAACAAATGTTAGCTAAGTTTTACAAGGTTTAGCTCTAGTTGTGACAATAAGCTATTGTGCACAAGTTTTGGTAAATTTGACAAGTTTTTTCTCTAGTGCCACACATTTAGTTGTGGTACACAAGTTTGAGGTAAGTTTGATAACTTTTACCTCTAGTGCCAAAGTTACACCTATGTACAAAAGTTTTAGCTAAGTTTGATAAATTTTAGCTAAGTTTTACAAGTTTTAGCTCTGGTGCCAAACATTTAGTTATGGTAAAGAATTTTAAGGTAAGTTCGATAACTTTTACCTCTGTGCCAAAGTTTTAGCTATTGTGAACATATGTTAGCTAAGTTTGACATGTTTTAGCTATGGTGCACAAGTGTTAGCTAATTTTTACAAGGTTTAGCTCTAGTGGCGACATTAAGCTATTGTGCACAAGCTTTGGTAAGTTTGACAAGTTTTTTCTCTAGTGCCATAGTTATAGCTACGGTGTACAAGTTTTAGCTAAGTGTGACAAGTTTTCGCTGTGGTGCGAAATATTTAGCTATGGTGCATAAGTTTAAGCTAAGTTTCACAACTTTAGCTATGTTTTACAAGTTTTAGCTCTGGTGCCAAACATTTAGTTATGGTACACAAGTTTGAGGTAAGTTTGATAACTTTTACCTCTAGTGCCAAAGTTACACCTATGTACAAAAGTTTAGCTAAGTTTGATATATTTTAGCTGTGGTGCGAAATATTTAGCTATGGTGCATAAGTTTAAGCTAAGTTTTACAAGTTTTAGCTAAGTTTTACAAGTTTTAGCTCTAGTGCCAAAAAGTTAGTTATGGTAAAGAAGTTTAAGGTAAGTTCGATAACTTTTACCTCTAGTGCCAAAGTTTTAGCTATTGTGAACAAATGTTAGCTAAGTTTGACATGTTTTAGCTATGGTGCACAAGTGTTAGCTAATTTTTACAAGGTTTAGCTCTAGTGGCGACATTAAGCTATTGTGCACAAGCTTTGGTAAGTTTGACAAGTTTTTTCTCTAGTGCCAAAGTTATAGCTACGGTGTACAAGTTTTAGCTAAGTGTGACAAGTTTTCGCTGTGGTGCGAAATATTTAGCTATGGTGCATAAGTTTAAGCTAAGTTTTACAAGTTTTAGCTAATATTTACAAGTTTTAGCTCTAGTGCCAAACAGTTTGTTATGGTAAAGAAGTTTAAGTTTAAGTAAGTTTGACAAGTTTTTGCTCTAGTGCTAAAGTGTGAGCTGTGGTAAACAAGTTTAACCTAAGTTTGACAAGGTTTAGGTCTAGTGGCGATGTTTAAGCTATCTTGCACAAGTTTAGGAATGTTTGACAAGTTTTAGGTCTAGTGGCGATGTTTAAGCTATTGTGCACAAGTTTAGGTATGTTTGACAAGTTTTTACTCTAGTTCCAAAGTTTTAGCGAATGTAGACAAGTTTTAGCTAAGTTTTACCAAGTTTTACCTCAGGTGCCAAACATTTCGCTAAGGTGCATAAGTTTGAGGTAATTTTATTAAGTTTTACCTCTAAAGGCAAAGATTTAGCTATGGTGCACAAGTTTTAGCTATGTTTGACAAGTTTTAGCTGTGGTGCGAAACATTTAGCTAAGGTGCATAAGTTTGAGGTAAGTACGGTAAGTTTTACCTCTAATGGCAAATTTTTAGCTATTGTAAACAAATTTTAGCTAAGTTTGACAAGTTTTAGGTATTGTAAACAAGTGTTAGCTAAGTTTGAGAAGTTTTTGCTCTAGGGTCGACATTTTAGCTATTGTACTCAAGTTTAAGTAAGTTTGCCAAGTTTTTGCTCTAGTGCTAAAATGTTAGCTATGGTACACAAGTTTAAGCTAAGTTTGACACGATTTAGGTCTAGTGGCGATGTTTAAGCTATCTTGCACAAGTTTAGGTATGTTTGACAAGTTTCTGCTCTAGTTCCAAAGTTTTAGCGAATGTACACAAGTTTTAGCTAAGTTTTACCAAGTTTTACCTCATGTGCCAAACATTTAGCTATGGTGCATAAGTTTAAGGTAAGTTTATTAAGTTTTACCTTTAAAGGCAAAGATTTAGCTATGGTGCACAAGTGTTAGCTAAGTTTGAGAAGTTTTTGCTCTAGGGACGACATTTTAGCTATTGTACTCAAGTTTAAGCAAGTTTGACAAGTTTTTGCTCTAGTGCTGAAGTGTGAGCTATGGTACACAAGTTTAAGCTAAGTTTGACAAGATTTAGGTCTAGTGGCGATGTTTAAGCTATTGTGCACAAGTTTAGGTATGTTTGACAAGTTTTTGCTCTAGTTCCAAAGTTTTAGCGAATGTACACAAGTTTTAGCTATGCTTTACCAAGTTTTACCTCAGGTGCCAAACATTTAGCTATGGTGCATAAGTTTAAGGTAAGTTTATTAAGTTTTACCTCTAAAGGCAAAGATTTAGCTATGGTGCACAAGTTTTAGCTATGTTTGACAAGTTTTAGCTGTGGTGCGAAACATTTAGCTAAGGTGCATAAGTTTGACGTAAGTATGATAAATTTTACCTCTAATGGCAAAGTTTTATCTATGGTGCACAAGTTTTAGCTAAGTTTGATATGTTTTAGGTGTGGTGGTAAAGATTTCGCTAAGGTGCATAAATTTAAGGTAAGTTCAATAAGTTTTACCTCTAGTGTCAAAGTTTTAGGTATTGTGAACAAATTTTAGCTAAGTTTGAGGAATTTTACATATGGTGCACAAGTGTTAGCTAAGTTTGAGAATTTTTTGCTGTAGGGTCGACATTTTAGCTATTATACTCAAGTTTAAGTAAGTTTGACAAGTTTTTGCTATAGTGCTAAAATGTTAGCTATGGTACACAAGTTTAAGCTAAGTTTGACAAGATTTAGGTCTAGTGGCGATGTTTAAGCTATTGTGCACAAGTTTAGGTATGTTTGACAAGTTTTTGCTCAAGTTCCAAAGTTTTAGCGAATGTACACAAGTTTTAGCTAAGTTTTACCAAGTTTTACCTTAGGTGCCAAACATTTAGCAATGGTGCATAAGTTTAAGGTAAGTTTATTAAGTTTTACCTCTAAAGGCAAAGATTTAGCTATGGTGCACAAGTTTTAGCTATGTTTGACAAGTTTTAGCTGTGGTGCGAAACATTTAGCTAAGGTGCATAAGTTTGAGGTAAGTATGATAAGTTGTACCTCTAATGGCAAATTTTTAGCTATGGTGCACAAGTTTTAGCTAAGTTTGACAAGTTTTAGCTATTGTGCACAAGTGTTAGCTAAGTTTGACAAGTTTTTGTTCTAGGGACGACATTTTAGCTATTGTACTCAAGTTTAAGCAAGTTTGACAAGTTTTTGCTCTAGTGCTAAAGTGTGAGCTGTGGTACACAAGTTTAAGCTAAGTTTGACAAGATTTAGGTCTAGTGGCGATGTTTAAGCTATTGTGCACAAGTTTAGGTATGTTTGACAAGTTTTTACTCTAGTTCCAAAGTTTTAGCGAATGTACACAAGTTTTAGCTAAGTTTTACCAAGTTTTACCTCATGTGCCAAACATTTAGCTATGGTGCATAAGTTTAAGGTAAGTTTGATAAGTTTTACCTCTAATGGCAAAGTTTTATCTATGGTGCACAAGTTTTAGCTAAGTTTGACAAGTTTTAGCTATGGTGCACAAGTGTTAGCTAAGTTTGAGAAGTTTTTGCTCTAGGGACGACATTTTAGCTATTGTACTCAAGTTTAAGCAAGTTTGACAAGTTTTTGCTCTAGTGCTGAAGTGTGAGCTATGGTACACAAGTTTAAGCTAAGTTTGACAAGATTTAGGTCTAGTGGCGATGTTTAAGCAATTGTGCACAAGTTTAGGTATGTTTGACAAGTTTTTGCTCTAGTTCCAAAGTTTTAGCGAATGTACACAAGTTTTAGCTATGTTTTACCAAGTTTTACCTCAGGTGCCAAACATTTAGCTATGGTGCATAAGTTTAAGGTAAGTTTATTAAGTTTTACCTTTAAAGGCAAAGATTTAGCTATGGTGCACAAGTGTTAGCTAAGTTTGAGAAGTTTTTGCTCTAGGGACGACATTTTAGCTATTGTACTCAAGTTTAAGCAAGTTTGACAAGTTTTTGTTGTAGTGCTAAAGTGTGAGCTATGGTACACAAGTTTAAGCTAAGTTTGACAAGATTTAGGTCTAGTGGCGATGTTTAAGCTATTGTGCACAAGTTTAGGTATGTTTGACAAGTTTTTGCTCTAGTTCCAAAGTTTTAGCGAATGTACACAAGTTTTAGCTAAGTTTTACCAAGTTTTACCTCATGTGCCAAACATTTAGCTATGGTGCATAAGTTTAAGGTAAGTTTGATAAGTTTTACCTCTAATGGCAAAGTTTTATCTATGGTGCACAAGTTTTAGCTAAGTTTGATAAGTTTTAGCTGTGGTGGTAAACATTTCGCTAAGGTGCATAAATTTAAGGTAAGTTCAATAAGTTTTACCTCTAGTGTCAAAGTTTTAGCTATTGTGAACAAATTTTAGCTAAGTTTGAGTAATTTTACATATGGTGCACAAGTGTTAGCTAAGTTTGAGAAGTTTTTGCTCTAGGGACGACATTTTAGCTATTGTACTCAAGTTTAAGTAAGTTTGACAAGTTTTTGCTCTAGTGCTAAAGTGTTAGCTATGGTACACAAGTTTAAGCTAAGTTTGACACGATTTAGGTCTAGTGGCGATGTTTAAGCTATTGTGCACAAGTTTAGGTATGTTTGACAAGTTTTTGCTCTAGTTCCAAAGTTTTAGCGAATGTACACAAGTTTTAGCTATGTTTTACCAAGTTTTACCTCAGGTGCCAAACATTTAGCTATTGTGCATAAGTTTAAGGTAAGTTTATTAAGTTTTATCTTTAAAGGCAAAGATTTAGCTATGGTGCACAAGTGTTAGCTAAGTTTGAGAAGTTTTTGCTCTAGGGTCGACATTTTAGCTATTGTACTCAAGTTTAAGTAAGTTTGACAAGTTTATGCTATAGTGCTAAAATGTTAGCTATGGTACACAAGTTTAAGCTAAGTTTGAAAAGATTTAGGTCTAGTGGCGATGTTTAAGCTATTGTGCACAAGTTTAGGTATGTTTGACAAGTTTTTGCTCAAGTTCCAAAGTTTTAGCGAATGTACACAAGTTTTAGCTATGCTTTACCAAGTTTTACCTCAGGTGCCAAACATTTAGCTATGGTGCATAAGTTTAAGGTAAGTTTATTAACTTTTACCTCTAATGGCAAAGTTTTATCTACGGTGCACAAGTTTTAGCTAAGTTTGATAAGTTTTAGCTGTGGTGGTAAACATTTCGCTAAGGTGCATAAATTTAAGGTAAGTTCAATAAGTTTTACCTCTAGTGTCAAAGTTTTAGCTATTGTGAACAAATTTTAGCTAAGTTTGACAAGATTTAGGTCTAGTGGCGATGTTTAAGCTATTGTGCACAAGTTTAGGTATGTTTGACAAGTTTTTGCTCTAGTTCCAAAGTTTTAGCGAATGTTAACAAGTTTTAGCTATGTTTTATCAAGTTTCACCTCAGGTGCCAAACATTTAGCTATGGTGCATAAGTTTAAGGTAAGTTTTTTAAGTTTTACCTTTAAAGGCAAAGATTTAGCTATGGTGCACAAGTGTTAGCTAAGTTTGAGTTTTTGCTCTAGGGTCGACATTTTAGCTATTGTACTCATGTTTTTAAGTAAGTTTGACAAGTTTTTGCTATAGTGCTAAAATGTTAGTTATGGTACACAAGTTTAAGCTATGTTTGAAAAGATTTAGGTCTAGTGGCGATGTTTAAGCTATTGTGCACAAGTTTAGGTATGTTTGACAAGTTTTTTGCTCAAGTTCCAAAGTTTTAGCGAATGTACACAAGTTTTAGCTAAGTTTTACCAAGTTTTACCTCAGGTGCCAAACATTTAGCTATGGTGCATAAGTTTAAGGTAAGTTTATTAAGTTTTACCTCTAAAGGCAAAGATTTAGCTATGGTGCACAAGTTTTAGCTATGTTTAACAAGTTTTAGCTGTGGTGCGAAACATTTAGCTAAGGTGCATAAGTTTGAGGTAAGTATGATAAGTTGTACCTCTAATGGCAAATTTTTAGCTATGGTGCACAAGTTTTAGCTAAGTTTGAGAAGTTTTAGCTATTGTGCACAAGTGTTAGCTAAGTTTGAGAAGTTTTTGCTCTAGGGACGACATTTTAGCTATTGTACTCAAGTTTAAGCAAGTTTGACAAGTTTTTGCTCTAGTGCTAAAGTGTGAGCTGTGGTACACAAGTTTAAGCTAAGTTTGACAAGATTTAGGTCTAGTGGCGATGTTTAAGCTATTGTGCACAAGTTTAGGTATGTTTGACAAGTTTTTGCTCTAGTTCCAAAGTTTTAGCGAATGTACACAAGTTTTAGCTAAGTTTTACCAAGTTTTACCTCATGTGCCAAACATTTAGCTATGGTGCATAAGTTTAAGGTAAGTTTGATAAGTTTTACCTCTAATGGCAAAGTTTTATCTATGGTGCACAAGTTTTAGCTAAGTTTGATAAGTTTTAGCTGTGGTGGTAAACATTTCGCTAAGGTGCATAAATTTAAGGTAAGTTCAATAAGTTTTACCTCTAGTGTCAAAGTTTTAGCTATTGTGAACAAATTTTAGCTAAGTTTGACAAGATTTAGGTCTAGTGGCGATGTTTAAGCTATTGTGCACAAGTTTAGGTATGTTTGACAAGTTTTTGCTCTAGTTCCAAAGTTTTAGCGAATGTTAACAAGTTTTAGCTATGTTTTATCAAGTTTCACCTCAGGTGCCAAACATTTAGCTATGGTGCATAAGTTTAAGGTAAGTTTTTTAAGTTTTACCTTTAAAGGCAAAGATTTAGCTATGGTGCACAAGTGTTAGCTAAGTTTGAGAAGTTTTTGCTCTAGGGTCGACATTTTAGCTATTGTACTCAAGTTTAAGTAAGTTTGACAAGTTTTTGCTATAGTGCTAAAATGTTAGCTATGGTACAGAAGTTTAAGCTAAGTTTGAAAAGATTTAGGTCTAGTGGCGATGTTTAAGCTATTGTGCACAAGTTTAGGTATGTTTGACAAGTTTTTGCTCAATTTCCAAAGTTTTAGCGAATGTACACAAGTTTTAGCTAAGTTTTACCAAGTTTTACCTCAGGTGCCAAACATTTAGCTATGGTGCATAAGTTTAAGGTAAGTTTATTAAGTTTTACCTCTAAAGGCAAAGATTTAGCAATGGTGCACAAGTTTTAGCTGTGGTGCGAAACATTTAGCTAAGGTGCATAAGTTTGAGGTAAGTATGATAAATTTTACCTCTAATGGCAAAGTTTTATCTATGGTGCACAAGTTTTAGCTAAGTTTGATAAGTTTTAGGTGTGGTGGTAAAGATTTCGCTAAGGTGCATAAGTTTAAGGTAAGTTCAATAAGTTTTACCTCTAGTGTCAAAGTTTTAGGTATTGTGAACAAATTTTAGCTAAGTTTGAGTAATTTTACATATGGTGCACAAGTGTTAGCTAAGTTTGAGAATTTTTGCTGTAGGGTCGACATTTTAGCTATTGTACTCAAGTTTAAGTAAGTTTGACAAGTTTTTGCTCTAGTGCTAAAATGTTAGCTATGGTACACAAGTTTAAGCTAAGTTTGACAAGATTTAGGTCTAGTGGCGATGTTTAAGCTATCGTGCACAAGTTTAGGTATGTTTGACAAGTTTTTGCTCTAGTTCCAAAGTTTTAGCGAATGTACACAAGTTTTAGCTAAGTTTTACCAAGTTTTACCTTAGGTGCCAAACATTTAGCAATGGTGCATAAGTTTAGGTAAGTTTATTAAGTTTTACCTTTAAAGGCAAAGATTTAGCTATGGTGCACAAGTTTTAGCTATGTTTGACAAGTTTTAGCAGTGGTGCTAAACATTTCGCTAAGGTGCATAAGTTTAAGGTAAGTTCAATAAGTTTTACCTCTAGTGTCAAAGTTTTAGCTATGGTGAACAAATTTTAGCTAAGTTTGAGTAATTTTACATATGGTGCACAAGTGTTAGCTAAGTTTGAGAAGTTTTTGCTCTAGGGACGACATTTTAGCTATTGTACTCAAGTTTAAGCAAGTTTGACAAGTTTTTGCTCTAGTGCTAAAGTGTTAGCTATGGTACACAAGTTTAAGCTAAGTTTGACAAGATTTAGGTCTAGTGGCGATGTTTAAGCTATCGTGCACAAGTTTAGGTATGTTTGACAAGTTTTTGCTCTAGTTCCAAAGTTTTAGCGAATGTACACAAGTTTTAGCTAAGTTTTACCAAGTTTTACCTCAGGTGCCAAACATTTAGCTATGGTGCATAAGTTTAGGTAAGTTTATTAAGTTTTACCTCTAAAGGCAAAGATTTAGCTATGGTGCACAAGTTTTAGCTAAGTTGACAGTTTTAGCGTGGTGCTAAACATTTCGCTAAGGTGCATAAGTTTAAGGTAAGTTCAATAAGTTTTACCTCTAGTGTCAAAGTTTAGCTATTGTGAACAAATTTTAGCTAAGTTTGAGTAATTTTACATATGGTGCACAAGTGTTAGCTAAGTTTGAGAAGTTTTTGCTCTAGGGTCGACATTTTAGCTATTGTACTCAAGTTTAAGTAAGTTTGACAAGTTTTTGCTCTAGTGCTAAAAGTGTTAGCTATGGTACACAAGTTTAAGCTAAGTTTGACAAGATTTAGGTCTAGTGGCGATGTTTAAGCTATCGTGCACAAGTTTAGGTATGTTTGACAAGTTTTTGCTCTAGTTCCAAAGTTTTAGCGAATGTACACAAGTTTTAGCTAAGTTTTACCAAGTTTTACCTCAGGTGCCAAACATTTAGCTAATGGTGCATAAGTTTCAGGTAAGTTTATTAAGTTTTACCTCTAAAGGCAAAGATTTAGCTATGGTGCACAAGTTTTAGCTATGTTTGACAAGTTTTAGCTGTGGTGCTAAACATTTCGCTAAGGTGCATAAGTTTAAGGTAAGTTCAATAAGTTTTACCTCTAGTGTCAAAGTTTTAGCTATTGTGAACAATTTTAGCTAAGTTTGAGTAATTTTACATATGGTGCACAAGTGTTAGCTAAGTTTGAGAAGTTTTTGCTCTAGGGACGACATTTTAGCTATTGTACTCAAGTTTAAGTAAGTTTGACAAGTTTTTGCTCTAGTGCTAAAGTGTTAGCTATGGTACACAAGTTTAAGCTAAGTTTGACAAGATTTAGGTCTAGTGGCGATGTTTAAGCTATCGTGCACAAGTTTAGGTATGTTTGACAAGTTTTTGCTCTAGTTCCAAAGTTTTAGCGAATGTACACAAGTTTTAGCTAAGTTTTACCAAGTTTTACCTCAGGTGCCAAACATTTAGCTATGGTGCATAAGTTTAGGTAAGTTTGATAAGTTTTACCTCTAATGGCAAAGTTTTAGCTATGGTGCACAAGTTTTAGCTAAGTTTGACAAGTTTTAGCTGTGGTGCTAAACATTTCGCTAAGGTGCATAAGTTTAAGGTAAGTTCAATAAGTTTTACCTCTAGTGTCAAAGTTTTAGCTATTGTGAACAAATTTTAGCTAAGTTTGACAATTTAGTTAGTGATGTTTACTATTTGCAAGTTTAGGTATTTTGACAAGTTTTGCTCTAGTTAAAGTTTTAGCGATGTACAAGTTTTAGCTATTTTACAGTTTACTAGGTGAAACATTTAGCTATGGTGCATAGTTTAGTAAGTTTTTTTTTTTTTTTTACTATGGTGCACAAGTGTTAGCTAAGTTTGAGAAGTTTTTGCTCTAGGGTCGACATTTTAGCTATTGTACTCAAGTTTAAGTAAGTTTGACAAGTTTTTGCTCTAGTGCTAAAATGTTAGCTATGGTACACAAGTTTAAGCTAAGTTTGACAAGATTTAGGTCTAGTGGCGATGTTTAAGCTATCGTGCACAAGTTTAGGTATGTTTGACAAGTTTTTGCTCTAGTTCCAAAGTTTTAGCGAATGTACACAAGTTTTAGCTAAGTTTTACCAAGTTTTACCTCAGGTGCCAAACATTTAGCTATGGTGCATAAGTTTCAGGTAAGTTTATTAAGTTTTACCTCTAATGGCAAAGTTTTAGCTATGGTGCACAAGTTTTAGCTAAGTTTGACAAGTTTTAGCTGTGGTGCTAAACATTTCGCTAAGGTGCATAAGTTTAAGGTAAGTTCAATAAGTTTTACCTCTAGTGTCAAAGTTTTAGCTATTGTGAACAAATTTTAGCTAAGTTTGAGTAATTTTACATATGGTGCACAAGTGTTAGCTAAGTTTGAGAAGTTTTTGCTCTAGGGTCGACATTTTAAGCTATTGTACTACAAGTTTAAGTATAGTTTGACAAGTTTTTGCTCTAGTTCCAAAGTTTTAGCGAATGTACACAAGTTTTAGCTAAGTTTTACAAGTTTACCTCAGGTGCCAAACATTTAGCTATGGTGCATAAGTTTAGGTAAGTTTGATAAGTTTTACCTCTAATGGCAAAGTTTTAGCTATGGTGCACAAGTTTTAGCTAAGTTTGACAAGTTTTAGCTGTGGTGCTAAACATTTCGCTAAGGTGCATAAGTTTAAGGTAAGTTCAATAAGTTTTACCTCTAGTGTCAAAGTTTTAGCTATTGGTGAACAAAGTTTTAGCTAAGTTTGACAAGATTTAGGTCTAGTGGCGATGTTTAAGCTATTGTGCACAAGTTTAGGTATGTTTGACAAGTTTTTGCTCTAGTTCAAAGTTTTAGCGAATGTACACAAGTTTTAGCTAAGTTTTACAAGTTTTACTCATGTGCAAACATTTAGCTATGGTGCATAAGTTTAAGGTAAGTTTATAAGTTTTACCTCTAGTGTCAAAGTTTTAGCTATTGTGAACAAATTTTAGCTAAGTTTGAGTAATTTTACATATGGTGCACAAGTGTTAGCTAAGTTTGAGAAGTTTTTGCTCTAGGGACGACATTTTAGCTATTGTACTCAAGTTTAAGTAAGTTTGACAAGTTTTTGCTCTAGTGCTAAAGTGTTAGCTATGGTACACAAGTTTAAGCTAAGTTTGACATGATTTAGGTCTAGTGGCGATGTTTAAGCTATCGTGCACAAGTTTAGGTATATTTGACAAGTTTTTGCTCTAGTTCCAAAGTTTTAGCGAATGTACACAAGTTTTAGCTAAGTTTTACCAAGTTTTACCTCAGGTGCCAAACATTTAGCTATGGTGCATAAGTTTGAGGTAAGTACGATAAGTTTTACCTCTAATGGCAAAGTTTTAGCTATGGTGCACAAGTTTTAGCTAAGTTTGACAGGTTTTAGCTGTGGTGCTAAACATTTCGCTAAGATGCATAAGTTTAAGGTAAGTTCAATAAGTTTTACCTCTAGTGTCAAAGTTTTAGCTATTGTGAACAAATTTTAGCTAAGTTTGAGTAATTTTACATATGGTGCACAAGTGTTAGCTAAGTTTGAGAAGTTTTTGCTCTAGGGTCGACATTTTAACTATTGTACTCAAGTTTAAGTAAGTTTGACAAGTTTTTGCTCTAGTGCTAAAGTGTTAGCTATGGTACACAAGTTTAAGCTAAGTTTGACAGATTTAGGTCTAGTGGCGATGTTTAAGCTATCGTGCACAAGTTTAGGTATATTTGACAAGTTTTTGCTCTAGTTCCAAAGTTTTAGCGAATGTACACAAGTTTTAGCTAAGTTTTACCAAGTTTTACCTCAGGTGCCAAACATTTAGCTATGGTGCATAAGTTTCAGGTAAGTTATTAAGTTTTACCTCTAATGGCAAAGATTTAGCTATGGTGCACAAGTTTTAGCTAAGTTTGACAAGTTTTAGCTGTGGTGCTAAACATTTCGCTAAGATGCATAAGTTTAAGGTAAGTTCAATAAGTTTTACCTCTAGTGTCAAAGTTTTAGCTATTGTGAACAAATTTTAGCTAAGTTTGAGTAATTTTACATATGGTGCACAAGTGTTAGCTAAGTTTGAGAAGTTTTTGCTCTAGGGACGACATTTTAGCTATTGTACTCAAGTTTAAGTAAGTTTGACAAGTTTTTGCTCTAGTGCTAAAGTGTTAGCTATGGTACACAAGTTTAAGCTAAGTTTGACATGATTTAGGTCTAGTGGCGATGTTTAAGCTATCGTGCACAAGTTTAGGTATGTTTGACAAGTTTTTGCTCTAGTTCCAAAGTTTTAGCGAATGTACACAAGTTTTAGCTAAGTTTTACCAAGTTTTACCTCAGGTGCCAAACATTTAGCTATGGTGCATAAGTTTCAGGTAAGTTATTAAGTTTTACCTCTAAGGCAAAGATTTAGCTATGGTGCACAAGTTTTAGCTAAGTTTGACAGTTTTAGCTGTGGTGCTAAACATTTCGCTAAGGTGCATAAGTTTAAGGTAAGTTCAATAAGTTTTACCTCTAGTGTCAAAGTTTAGCTATTGTGAACAAATTTTAGCTAAGTTTGAGTAATTTTACATATGGTGCACAAGTGTTAGCTAAGTTTGAGAAGTTTTTGCTCTAGGGACGACATTTTAGCTATTGTACTCAAGTTTAAGTAAGTTTGACAAGTTTTTGCTCTAGTGCTAAAGTGTTAGCTATGGTACACAAGTTTAAGCTAAGTTTGACACGATTTAGGTCTAGTGGCGATGTTTAAGCTATCGTGCACAAGTTTAGGTATGTTTGACAAGTTTTTGCTCTAGTTCCAAAGTTTTAGCGAATGTACACAAGTTTTAGCTAAGTTTTACCAAGTTTTACCTCAGGTGCCAAACATTTAGCTATGGTGCATAAGTTTCAGGTAAGAATATTAAGTTTTACCTCTAATGGCAAAGATTTAGCTATGGTGCACAAGTTTTAGCTAAGTTTGACAAGTTTTAGCTGTGGTGCTAAACATTTCGCTAAGGTGCATAAGTTTAAGGTAAGTTCAATAAGTTTTACCTCTAGTGTCAAAGTTTTAGCTATTGTGAACAAATTTTAGCTAAGTTTGAGTAATTTTACATATGGTGCACAAGTGTTAGCTAAGTTTGAGAAGTTTTTGCTCTAGGGTCGACATTTTAACTATTGTACTCAAGTTTAAGTAAGTTTGACAAGTTTTTGCTCTAGTGCTAAAATGTTAGCTATGGTACACAAGTTTAAGCTAAGTTTGACAGATTTAGGTCTAGTGGCGATGTTTAAGCTATCGTGCACAAGTTTAGGTATGTTTGACAAGTTTTTGCTCTAGTTCCAAAGTTTTAGCGAATGTACACAAGTTTTAGCTAAGTTTTACCAAGTTTTACCTCAGGTGCCAAACATTTAGCTATGGTGCATAAGTTTCAGGTAAGTTTATTAAGTTTTACCTTAAAGGCAAAGATTTAGCTATGGTGCACAAGTTTTAGCTAAGTTTGACAGTTTTAGCTGTGGTGCTAAACATTTCGCTAAGTGCATAAGTTTAAGGTAAGTTCAATAAGTTTTACCTCTAGTGTCAAAGTTTTAGCTATTGTGAACAAATTTTAGCTAAGTTTGAGTAATTTTACATATGGTGCACAAGTGTTAGCTAAGTTTGAGAAGTTTTTGCTCTAGGGACGACATTTTAGCTATTGTACTCAAGTTTAAGTAAGTTTGACAAGTTTTTGCTCTAGTGCTAAAGTGTTAGCTATGGTACACAAGTTTAAGCTAAGTTTGACATGATTTAGGTCTAGTGGCGATGTTTAAGCTATCGTGCACAAGTTTAGGTATGTTTGACAAGTTTTTGCTCTAGTTCCAAAGTTTTAGCGAATGTACACAAGTTTTAGCTAAGTTTTACCAAGTTTTACCTCAGGTGCCAAACATTTAGCTATGGTGCATAAGTTTAGGTAAGTTGATAAGTTTTACCTCTAATGGCAAAGTTTTAGCTATGGTGCACAAGTTTTAGCTAAGTTTGACAGTTTTAGCTGTGGTGCTAAACATTTCGCTAAGGTGCATAAGTTTAAGGTAAGTTCAATAAGTTTTACCTCTAGTGTCAAAGTTTTAGCTATTGTGAACAAATTTTAGCTAAGTTTGAGTAATTTTACATATGGTGCACAAGTGTTAGCTAAGTTTGAGAAGTTTTTGCTCTAGGGACGACATTTTAGCTATTGTACTCAAGTTTAAGTAAGTTTGACAAGTTTTTGCTCTAGTGCTAAAGTGTTAGCTATGGTACACAAGTTTAAGCTAAGTTTGACATGATTTAGGTCTAGTGGCGACGTTTAAGCTATTGTGCACAAGTGTTAGCTAAGTTTCTAATGCCGACATTTTAGCAATTGTTCTCAAGTTTAAGTAAGTTTGACAAGTTTTAGGTGCACAAGTTGAAGCTAAGTTTGACAAGATTTAGGTCTAGTGGCGACGCTTCAGCCATTGTGCACAAGTTTAGGTATGTTTGACAAGTTTTTTCTCTAGTTCCAAAGTTGTAGCTATGGTACACAAGTTTGAGCTAAGTTTTACCAAGTTTCACCTCAGGTGCCAAACATTTAGCTATGGTGCACACATTTAAGGTAAGTTAGATAAGTTATACCTCTAGTGCTAAAGTTTTAGCTGTGGTGCACAACTTTTAGCTAAATTTGACAAGTTTTAGCTGTGGTGCTAAACATTTAGCTATGGTGCATAAGTTTAAGTTAAGTTTGATAAGTTTTTCCTCTAATGGCAAAGTTTTAGTTATGGTGCACAAGTTTTAGCTAAGTTTAACAAGTTTTAGCTGTGGTGCGAAACATTTAGCTAAGGTGCATAAGTTTGAGGTAAGTACGATAATTTTTACCTCTAGTGTCAAAGTTTTAGCTATTGTGAACAAATTTTAGCTAAGTTTGAGAAATTTTAGCTATGGTGCACAAGTGTTAGCTAAGTTTGAAAAGTTTTTGCTCTAGTGCAGACATTTTAGGTATTGTACTCAAGTTTAAGTAAGTTTGTGCTAAAGTGTTAGCTATGGTGCATAATTTTAAACTAATTTTTACATGATTTAGGTCTAGTGACGACGGTTAAGCTATTGTGAACAAGTTTAGGTAAGGTTGACAAGTTTTTGCTCTAGTGCCAAAGGTTTAGCTAAGGTACACAAGTTTTAGCTAAGTTTTACCAAGTTTTACCTCTGGTGCCAAACATTTAGCTATGGTGAACAAGTTTAAGGTAAGTTTGATAAGGTTTACGTCTAGTGCCAAAGCTTTAGTTATGGTGCACAACTTTTAGCTAAGTTTGACAAGTTTTAGCTGTGGTGCTAGACATTTAGTTATGGTGCATAAGTTTAAGGTAAGTTTGATAAGTTTTTCCTCTAATGGCAAAGTTTTAGTGATATGATCCTAGGTGATAGGATCATGTCCCTTTGATGCTCTTTGTGGCTGGTTGTTGATTCCAAGTTGATTCAGTGAGTGGCACGCAATAGAAGATGATAAAACAAGGGCTGCAATGGTGGTTAATGCTTTTGTAAATGGATGGAATGGATAGTATAGAAGATGATGAGCCTCCAAAGGATGCAAACGACCTCTGGATTTTTGTTGGCTTGTCTGAGGGAAGGGCACAAGGCTCCGAAAACCTTAGGCAAGAAACTTGGTAATGTGCAAGGAAGCAAGTCCGAGTACACTTAAGAAACAAAGTTTGATCAAACAAGTTTAAGAGATGTTTTAATAAAGATGTTTGATCATAAAAGAAGGAGAGAGTTGCGTACATATAGGAATGCAACAACTCTTAGGGAACTACAACACACTTAATGCAAATAAAGAAACAAAGACTGAGTTTAATGAAAGTAATTATCAAAGACTAAACATTAAAAAAAAATTTTGACTTGATTCTTCATCTTCAAATTCGTCATTCCTTTTGGACTGGAAAATAACTCCTTTATTTTGGGCCTTTCGAGACTTGTAATAGGCACAAAGTGGGCTGGGCTGGTTAGCTATTCATTTGGTTTGATTTCTGAAGTTTACGTCTTAGTTTGGATCAACAATTGGGTGATTTGAATGTGAAACATTTGCCTCATTAAAAACCTTGTCAAGAAAACCCAGTGGGACAAAACTTGACAAGGAAAAAAGAATACAAATGAGACAAATGCCCATTTGATGATCATGTATCTTAATCAGTGAGGTGAAGATAACATATCTTACATACTCTTTCTCTACTCTAAATGCATCCTCTGGTTCAAGCTGCTCATTTACTCCACATTTAGCTCCATTAAGCTCAGGTTCTAGCTGTTCATCTTGCTCCTTAGTTCCCTTCGTTTCCTTGCCGGCCATGATCATATCATCCTCTCCCACTTGAAAAGGATTTGTCCTCAAATCTGTTTTGACTACAACAAAAGGAACCGAGTTAGTAACATTGAAGCTAGAACTCACATTGTACTTACCTTGGATTCTGTTTAGATTCGGTTTTGGCTTGTAGATTGCATCTGGTGGAGCTTCTTTGATCAGTATGAAGCTGATGATGTCTTGATGTATATTTTGGTCAAATCAGGTGGCTTGAATCGTTTGTCTTCCTCTCTCCTTGTGGTTCTTCTTGGGCGTTTCTTGGTTGTTTCAAAACCTGTATTTGGATCTTTTGGCAAAGACAAGCGAATCATATATGTGTGATTGGGGATAAAAAGATTCATGAAAACTAGAATATTTACCTCTGGTTCAAGAGCTTTGTTGTAGATTCGTCTTGTTAAGTTGAATGGACCGCTGATCAGTCTGGACTCACTTTCAGCTTGCATCAAAATAACTCTAGTTCCAGTTTCACAAAGGATTTTGACAAGAGACTTTCTAGATCTGGTGGCTCCTCTTTCACAGCTGCAATAACATCAACACCTTTGGCAAAGAGCAAGTGTATTAATAAAATTTTGGAATCACTATAAAAAGATAGACATTCTTCAGCTTGGATCATAGCATTATTCTTTTCATGTTCCTTTTTCCTAGGATAAGAATTTGGTTCCAAATTATCTTTGAGCAAACCTAGGTTTTTCTCAACATTTTGTAGATGTAAAGAACTCACAATTACAGATTCTGAAACATGACAAACAAATTGGATCAGGAAGTGACTTATCTGAACATGGCTGTGTATGTGATTGTCACGCGTTGTTATCAAAGCTATTGGTGTTAGATCCGGAGGTTCTTCTTGAATCATTGAAGAATCCTTGACTACTTTCCCATGCTCTTGATTTGGTGGTTTCTCCTTTATTTGAATTGAACATGTGAGACTTTCTCTTGGTGGTTTTCCTTTGATCGCCATAATGTTGAGTGTACCTCCAGCTCCTAAGTACTTATGCTTCTCCATAACTCCTGCACCTTTCTCAACACTAATATGGCAGAACAAGTGCATTATCCTTCAAGTAGGGAATTGAAAAGCATGGTAATTCACAGTTGGTTGGCAACCCTTATTGAACACAGAAGATTCACACAATACGTTTAGCTGCTCATTTACTCCACATTTGGCTCCATTAAATTCAGGTTCTAGCTGCTCATTTTGCTCCTTAGTTCCCTTCGTTTCCTTGACGGCCATGATCATATCATTTAGCTATGGTGCACAAGTTTTAACTAAGTTTGACAAGTTTTAGCTGTGGTGCGAAACATTTAGCTAAGGTGCATAAGTTTAAGGTAAGTTCGATAAGTTTTACCTCTAGTGCTAAAGTTTTAGCTATTGTGAAAAAATTTAGCTAAGTTTGAGAAGTTTTAGCTATGGTTCACAACTGTTAGCTAAGTTTGAGAAGTTTTTGCTCTAGTGCCAACATTTTAGCTATTGTACACAAGTTTAAATAAGTTTGACAAGTTTTTGCTCTAGTACTAAAGTGTTAGCTATGGTGCACAAGTTCAAGCAAAGTTTGATAAGATTTAGGTCTAGTGGCGACGTTGAAGCTATTGTGCACAAGTCTAGGTAAGTTTGACAAGTTTTTGCTCTAGTCCCAAAGTTTTAGCTATGGTACACAAGTTTTAGCAAAGTTTTATCAAGTTTTACCTCTTGGGTCAAATATTTAGCTATGGTGCAAAACTATAAGGTAAGTTTGATAAGTTTTACCTCTAGTGCCAAATTTTTAGCTTTGTGCACAACTTTTAGCTAAGTTTGACAAGTTTTGGCTTTGGTGCAAAACATTTAGCTAAGGTGCTTAAGTTTAACCTAAGTTCAATCAGTTTTACCTCTAGTGCCAAAGGATTAGCTATTGTGAACAAATTTTAGTTAAGATTGAGAAGTTTTAACTATGGTGCACAAGTATTAGCTAAGTTTGAGAAGTTTTTGCTCTAGTGCCGACATTTTTACTCTTGTACGCAAGTTTAAGTAAGTCTGACAAGTTTTGCTCTAGTGCTAAAGGGTTAGCTATGGTGCACAAGTTTTAACTAAGTTTGACAAGATTTAGGTCTAGTGGCGACGTTTAAGCTATTGTGCACAAGTTTAGGTAAGTTTCACAAGTTTTTGCCCTAATTCCAAAGTTTTAGCTATGGTACACAAGTTTTAGCTCAGTTTTACCAAGTTTTACCTCAGGTGCCAAACATTTAGTTATGGTGCAAAAGTTTAACATAAGTTTGATAAGTTTTACATCTAGTGTCAAATTTTTAGCTATGGTGCACAGCTTTTAGTTAAGTTTGACAAGTTTTGGCTTTGGTGAGAAACATTTAGCTAAGGTGCTTAAGTTGAAGGTAAGTTCGATAAGTTTTACCTCTAGTGCCAAAGTTTTAGCTATTGTGAATAAATTTTAGGTAAGTTTGGGAAGTTTTAGCTATGGTGCACAAGTGTTAGCTAAGTTTGAGAAATTTTTGCTCTAATGCCGACATTTTAGATATTGCATTCAAGTTTAAGTAAGTTTGACAAGTTTTTGCTCTAGTGCTAAAGTGTTAGCTATGGTGCACAAGTTTAAGCTAAGTTTGACAAGATTTAGGTCTAGTGGCGACGTTTAAGCTATTGTGCACAAGTTTAGGTAAGTTTGACAAATTTTTGCTCTAGTTCCAAAGTTTTAGCTATGGTACACAAGTTTTAGCTAAGTTTTACCAAGTTTTACCTCAGGTGCCAAACATTTAGCTATGGTGCGAAAGTTTAAGGTAAGTTTGATAAGATTTACCTCTAGTGCCAAAATTTTAGCTATGGTGAACAAGTTAAAGCTAAGTTTGACAAGATTTAGGTCTAGTGGCGACGTTTAAGCTATTGTGCACAAGTTTAGGTAAGTTTGACAAGTTTTTGCTCTAGTGCCAAAGTTGTAGCTATGGTACACAAGTTTTAGCTAAGTTTACAAGTTTTACCTCTAGTGCAAAACATTTAGCTATGTTGCACAAGTTTAAGATAAGTTTGATAAGTTTTACCTCTAGTGCCAAAGTTTTAGCTATGGTGCACACCTTTTAGCTAAGTTTGACAAGTTTTAGCGATGGTGCTAAACATTTAGATAGTGCATAAGTTTAAGGTAACTTTGATAAGTTTTTCCTCTAATGGCAATGTCTTAGCTATGGTGCACAAGTTTTAGCTAAGGTTGACTAGTTTTTGCTTTGGTGCGAAACACTTCGCTAAGGTGCATAAGTTTAAGGTAAGTTCGTGATGTGATCCTTGGTGATAGGATCCTGTCCCTTTGATGCTTTTTGTGGCTGGTTGATGATTCAAGTTGATTCATTGTGTGTTACACAACGGAAGATGATGAAACAAGTGATGCAATGGTGATGAATGCTTATGTGGATTGATGGAATGAGTTTTATGGATGGTGATTCAATGGGAAACGTCCAGGGAAGGATAAGAACCTCAGAAGTTTATGTGGCTTATCTTAGGCAAGGATAAATCCGAATACCTTCGATAAGAAACTTGCTTTTGTGCAAGGATGCAAGATCCGAATACAACTAAGCAAGGAAAGTGTTTGATCAAACAATTCAGAGAAGATTTTGATAATAAAAGGTTTGATGATTCAGAAAAGAAAAGGAGGAGAGTACATATAGAGTGTTTTGAGTGAAATTAAAACTGAAATTAAAATTAAGTTTGAATTCAAAATAAGGAAAATAAGGCTCCTCTTCTCTTTGGCTACGAAATTGGGTGATAGAATGGGCTAAGTTTCATCAAGAGGCCTTTTATTAGAGTGTTGTGGATAAGCCTCATTAAGAACCTTGTTTGGAAAACCCAATGGGACAAAACCAAAGCAAGGAAAAAAGAGTGCAAGTCACAACACCTCTCTTGATGATCTCTTAAGTGGCTTGTATCACAACCAATGTGGTTGGATTAGCACACTCAAGATTTCCCTGGATAGAGTGTAGTAACTTGTGAAAAGCTTGATGGAACTTTTGAGCTTTGGTTCGAGTCATAACACCTGGTGGAATGTCTAAGTCATCTTCTTCTTTTTCTTTAGTATCTTCTGCTACAAGCTGCTCCATCTCTCCTTCTTTGTCCTCCTTATGCTCTGGGTCATCTTGTGTTTCACCTTCCTTGGCTTCTTTACTCTCTATGTTATCCATGATCACATCATCAACTCCCACTTGAAAAGGATTTGACCTCAAATCTGGCTCATCTGCAAAATAAGGAAGTAAATCAGTTACATTGAAGCTTGGGCTCACGGTGTACTTACCTTGTAGATCCAATTGATAGGCATTGTTGTTGATCTTCTTGATGACTTTGAATGGCCCATCAGTTCGAGGCATCAGTTTGGATTTCCTTTCATTAGGGAACCTCTCCTTTCTCAAGTGAACCCAAACCAAGTCATCCTCCTTAAAGACCATCTCTTTTTTTTCCTTTGTTAGCTTGCTTTGCATACAGCTTGGTCTGGTGCTCAATATTGCTTCGCGCCTTCTCATGAATCTGCTTAACAAGCTCAGCTTTCTTTTTCCCATCTAAGCTAGTCATTTCACTCACAAGTAAAGACATTAGATCCAAAGGTGATATGGGATTGAACCCATATACAATCTCAAAAGGAGAAAACTTAGATGCAGAATGTTTAGCATGATTATAAACATATTTTAGCTAAATTTGAAAAGTTTTAGCTATGGTGCACAAGTGTTAGCTAAGTTTGAGAAGTTTTTGCTTTAGTGCAGACATTTGAGCAATTGTACACAAGCTTAACTAAGTTTGACAATTTTTATGCTTTAGTGCTAAAGTTTTAGCTATAGTGCAAAATTTTTAGCTAAGTTTGACAAGGTTTAGCTCTTGTGGCGACGTTTAAGCTATTTTGTACAAGTTTAGGTAAGTTTGACAAATTTTTGCTCTAGTGTCAAAGTTTTAAATATGGTACACAAGTTTTAGCTAAGTTTACCAGTTTTATCTCTGGTGCCAAACATTTAGCTATAGTACACAAGTTTAATGTAAGTTTGATAAGTTTTACCTCTCGTGCCAAAGTTTTAGCTATGGTGGACAACTTTTAGCTAAGTTTGACAAGTTTTAGCTATGGTGCGAAACATTTAGCTATGGTGCATAAGTTTAAGGTAAGTTCGATAAGTTTTACCTCTAGTGGCAAATTTTTAGTTATGGTGCACAAGTTTTAGCTAATTTTGACAAGTTTTAGATGTGGTGCAGAATATTTAGCTAAGGTGCTTAAGTTTAAGGTAAGTTCAATAAGTTTTACCTCTAGTGCCAAAGTCTTAGCTATTGTGAACAAATTTTAGCTACCTTTGAGTAATTTTACATATGGTGCACAAGTGTTAGCTAAGTTTGAGAAGTTTTTGCTCTAGTGTAGACATTTTAGCTATTGTACTCAAGTTTAAGTAAGTTTGACAAGTGTTTGCTCTAGTGATAAGGTGATAGCTATGGTGCACAAGTTTTAGCTAAGTTTGAAAAGATTAAGGTCTAGTGACGACGTTTTAGCTATTGTGAACAAGCTTAGGTAAGTTTGACAAGTTTTTGCTCTAGTGCCAAAGTTTTAGCTATGGTGCACAAGTTTAAGGTAAGTTTGATAAGTTTTACTTGTAGTGCCAAAGTTTTAGCTATGGTGCACAACTTTTAGCTAAATTTGATAAGTTTTAGCTATGGTGCACAAGTTTAAGGTAAGTTCGATAAGTTTTACTTGTAGTGTTGCCATTTTAGCTATTGTACACAAGTCTAAGTAAGTTTGACATGTTTTTGCTCTAGTGCACAAGTTTTAGCTAAGTTTGACAAGATTTAGGTCTTGTGGCGACGTTTAAGCTATTGTGTACAAGTTTAAGTAGGTTTTACAAGTTTTTGCTCTGGTGCCATATTTTTAGCTATGGTGCACAAGTTTGAGTTAATTTTGACATGTTTTTGCTTTAGTACTGACATTTTAGCTATTATACACATTTTGAAGTAAGTTTGAGAAGTTTTAGCTCTAGTGCTAAAGTTTTAGATATGGTGCACAAGTTTTAGCTATGTTTGACAAGGTTTAGCTCTAGTGGCGATATTTAAGCTATTGTGCACAAATTTAGGTGAGTTTGACAAGTTTTTGGTCTAGTGCAAAAGCTTTCGCTATGGTGCAAAAGTTTTAGCGATGGTGCAAAAGTTTTAGCTAATTTTGACGAGTTTTACCTGTGGTGCTAAACATTTAGCTATGGTGATTAAGTTTAAGGTAAGTATGATAAGTTTTGCCTCTAGTGCCAAAGTTTTAGCTATTGTGAACAAATTTTTGCTAAGTTTGTGAAGTTTTAGGTATGGTGCACAAGTGTTAGCTAAGTTTGAGAAGTTTTACCTCTAATACAATGTTTTAGCTATTGTGAACAAATTTCAGCTAATTTTGAGATGTTTTAGCTATGATTCACAAGTGTTCGCTAAGTTTGAATTTTTGCTATAGTGCTAGCATTTTAGCTATTGTACACAAGCCTAAGTAAGTTTGACATGTTTTTCCTCTAGTGCTAAAGTTTTAGTTATGGTGCACAAGTTTTAGCTAAGTTTGACAAGATTTAAGTCTAGTGGCGACATTTAAGCTATTGTGCACAAATTATCTTCTTGAACATCTGCTCTAAGCAACAAAGTTTCCATTTCTTTGAAATATTCTTCTACTGTGCGGTTTCCTTGGGACAAAGTTCTCAACTTGAAGTGTAGTTCTCTGTGGTAATGGCTGGAAATGAACTTCTTTCTCATGATGATCTTAAACTGGTTCCAAGTATCTATGAGAAAATCTCCTGCCCTTCTTCTTGTAGTCACTAGATTGTCCCACCAGCTAAGAGCATAATCTTTGAATTTTGTTGGTGCAAGTTTCAGCATATACTCTTGCGTGTAGTTCCTACAATTAAACACAAGCTCTATCTTCTTCTCTCATTCCAAATATTCCTCTGGATCACCAGTGCCTTTAAACACAGGAATTTTTAATTTAAGGCCACCAAGAGGATCATTGATCAGTGGATGTCTCTCCTCTCTGTTATGTCTTCTTCTCCTTGATCCATTAGAACAAGATGAATGACTGTAATAGTTTTCTGTTGCAGAATGGTTTGGACTTCTCCTGGACCTCTCTTGCTCTGAGTGCACGACCTCTTCTCTGAAGTTCTCTAGTCGTTGGTCCATCAAAGTAGTCATTCTGGCCATTAAAGCATCAATCAAGAGTTGATTGGGATTGTTAGCTTCTTGGTTTGGATCATCTTTGTCATGAATAGATTCCACCATGGTTCCTGGCCAAATTCCAAACACAAAACCAGTAAAATTGCTCACAGAATATCACGAAATTAGTTTCGTAAACATGGCAGAACAGAAACAGAGCACAAAATATGAATAGTTTCAAAAGTTGCAGAAAGTTGCAGGTTTTGTATCTCTCTAGAATTTGTTATTTTTCTTTATTTCAGATGATTCCAAAGCCTAAACGAGATATATTAGACTCTAATAAACAATTTTCTAACAAGTTTTAACCCTAAAACTAGTATGACACAGACGATGAAAGGTTGCAAAAAGTTGTAGAAAAATTGCAGGTTTTGATCAGCCTAGGATTCATGTTTCCTCTAAGTTTCTGGTGATTCCAAAGCCTAAAATAGATAGATTAGACTCTAAATAACCAATCCCTAAAAGGTTTTAATCAACAAAATCACGAATTTTGCAGAACACCAAAAGACACAAAAGTTGCAGAAACTGTGAAGAGATGATCGGTTTGAAATAATACAACCTGGGTATGGAGATCTGCTCTTATACCACTTGATATGATCCTGCGTGAGGATTAATCCCAAGAATACTCTCCAACGGCTGTCATGATTATGGAATGAATGACTGTGTGATGATTGAATAGTTTCTGTGATGAATTGTGGAATGAATGATGAATTAGGGCTTGTGATTGATGAATGTAACAAGATGGACGTGCCTTGAAACTTCTAAGAGTGATGGTTAGTCTCTTAGACTTTCAACAGAAAAGGAGTTTGTAATGAAAGGATCAATGGATCCGAAATTCACTAGACAAACTGGTTTGATCAAAACACTTATGAAAGAGTTTTAGGATAAAAGGTTTGATAATTCAGAATATAGGAGGAGGAGAGTACATATAGAGTGTTTTGAGTGCTTAGGAAACAACAAACACAGCTAGCACACATTAAAGAAACAAAGACTGAAATTAAAACTAAGTTTGAATTCGAATAAGGGAAATAAGGCTCCTCTTCTCTCCATGCACGACTTTGGTTGTAGAATTGGGCTAAATATCACCAAGAGGCCTTTATTCTAGTGTATTGGACAAGACTCATTAATAACCTCTCTTGGAAAACCCATTGGGACAAAACCAAGAGAAGGGAAAAAGAGTGCAAGCCACAACACCTCTCTTCATGATCTCTTAAGTTGCTTGAATCACAACCAATGTGGTTGGATTAGCACACTCAAGATTGCCCTCAATGGTGTGTAAGAGTTGTTGCATTGCTTGCTTGAATCTTGCTTGTCTAGATCGGGTCATTGGTCCAAGAGGCACATGAAGGTCTTTGTCTCTTGCTTCTTCATGTCCATGCTGCTCCTTAGCTCCATCTTCCACTTCCTTGAGCTCTGGTACAAGCTGCTCCTCCATTTCCATAGTTGCTTCAGTTTCATTGCTAACCAAGATCTCATCATCCTCTCCCACTTGAGAAGGATTTGACCTCAAATCCGTTTCATCTGCACAATAAGGACTAAGATCTGTAACATTGAAACTAGAGCTTACATTGTACTTACCTTGGAGGTCCAGCTGGTAGGCATTGTTGTTGAGTTTCTTGATGACTTTGAAAGGACCATCAATTTTGGGCATGAGCTTGAACTTTCTTTCAGTGGGAAACCTCTTCTTTCTTAAGTGTATCCAAACTAAGTCTCATTCCTCAAAGATCATCTCCTTTCTGCCCTTGTTAGCACGTTTAGTATAAAGCTTGGTCTTTTCTCTATGTTGATTCGTGTCTTCTCATGTATCTGCTTAACAAGTTCAGCTTTCTTTTTCCCATCTAAGCTAGCCTTTTCACTCAAAGGTAAAGGAATTAGATCCAAAGGTGACAAAGGGTTGAACCATAGACAATCTCAAATGGAGAAAACTTAGATGCAGAATGTGTAGCATGGTTATAAGCAAACTCTACATGAGGCAAACATTCTTCCCAAGACTTTAAATTCTTCTTAATCAATGCACGCAGTAAAGTAGAGAGTGTCCTATTGACAACTTCAGTTTGCCCATCAGATTGAGGATGGCAAGTAGTAGAGAAACAAAGCTTAGTTCCTAGCTTAGATCACAATGTTTTTCAAAAGAAGCTTAGGAACTTAGTATCTCTATCTGAACAATGGTTCTAGGCATGCCATGTAGTCTAACTATTTCCCTAAAGAACAATGCAGCTACATCATGGCATCATCAGTTTTACGACATGAAATGAAATGAGCCATTTTGGAAAACCTATCAACTACAACAAACACATAATCTTTCCCAGTCTTAGTTCTAGGCAATCCAACAACAAAATCCATAGAAATATCATGCCAAGGATGCATAGGAATAGGTAATGGAGTATACAGAGCTAAAACTTGCCAAACTTAGCTAACACTTGTGAACCATAGCTAAAATTTAATCACTAGAGCTAAACTTGTCAAACTTATCTAAAATTTGTGCACCATAGCTAAAATTTAGCACTAGAGTAAAAACTTGTCAAACTTAGCTTACATTGTGTACCATGGCTAAAACTTCGGCACTAGAGTTAAAACTTGTCAAACATAGCTAAAACTTTTGCACCACAGCTAAACTTTAGCACTAGAGGTAAAAGTTGTCAAACAGAGTTAACACTTCTGTACCATAGCTAAAACTTCGGCACTAGAGATAATAATTATCAAATTTAGCTAAAACTTGTGCGTTATCGCTAAAAATTCAAAACGAGAGTTTCAACTTGTCAAACAGAGCTAACACTTGTGTACCATACCTAAAACATCAGCACCATAGCTAAAACTTATCCAAATTAACTAAAACTTGTAGGCTAGAGCTAAAACCTTGGGACAAGAGGTAAAACTTGTCAAATTTAGCTAAAACTTGTGCGTCATAGCTAAAACTTCAAAACCAAAGCTTCAACTTGTCAAACAGAGCTAACACTTGTGTACCATACCTAAAACTTTGGAAGTAGAGGTAAAACTTGTCAAACTTAGCTTAAAGTTTGGCAGCAGAGCGAAACTTTAGCACTAGACCAAAAACTTGTCAAACTTACTTAAACCTTGTGCACAATAGCTAAAACATTGGTACTAAAGCTAAAATTTGTAAAACTTAGCTAACACTTGTGTACCATAGCTATAATTTTGGCACTAGAGCTAAAACTAGCTAAACTTAGCTAACCCTTGTGAACCATAGCTAAAATTTAATCACTTGAGCTAAAGTTGTCAAACTTAGCTAAAACTTGTGCACCATAGCTAAACTTTAGCACTAGAGGTAAAACTTGTCAAACTTAGGTAACACTTGTGCACCATAACAAAAATTTTGGCATCTGAGTTAAAACTTGTGAAGTTTAGCTAAAACTTATCCACCATAGCTATTACTTGGGCACCGAAGCTAAACTTTAAAACTAGAGCAAAAACTTGTCAAACTTACCTAAAACTTCACAATAGCTAAAACTTCGGCACTAGAGCTAAAATTTGTCAAACTTAGCTAACACTTGTGCACCATAGCTATAACTTTGGCACCAGAGTTAAAACTTGCCAAACTTAGCTAACACTTGTGAACCATAACTAAAATTTAATCACTTGAGCAAAAACATTGGCACTAGTGGAAAAATTTGTCAAATTTGTCAAATTTAGCTTAAACTTGTGAACCATAAATAAATGTTTCACACAAAAGCTAAATCTTGCAGGTTAGAGCTAAAATCTTGGCACTATAGGTAAAATTTGTGCACCATAGCTAAAACTTCAAAACATAGCTTCAACTTGTCAGACATAGCTAACACTTTTGTACCATATCTAAAACTTCGGCACTAGAGGTAAAACTTGTCAAACGTAGCTAAAACCTGTGCACCATAGCTAAACTTTAGCACTAGAGCAAATTTTTTTAAAACTTAGCTAAAACTTGTACAACATGGCTAAAACTTCAGCACTAGAGGTAAACTTGTCAAAGTTATTTAAAACTTGTGCACTAGAGCTAAAATTTAACACTAGATCAAAAACTTGTCAAACTTAGCTAAAACTTGTGCACCATAGCTAAAACTTTGGCACTATAGGTAAACTTGTCAAAGTTATCTAAAACTTGTGCACCGTATCTAAAAGTTAGGACTATATCAAAAACTTGTCAAACTTAGTGATATGATCCTGCCTAGCAATATGGTCGGAGCAGCTAAGGAAGGAGAGGAGCAGCTTGAGCTAGAGGCCAATGAAGAGGATGATGGACTCATGGAGCAGCTTGAACCTGAGGAAGCTAAGGATGATAAGGAAGCCAGCCTAGACGACCTACACATTCCCCTTCGACCAGTCACTAGAGCCAAGTCCAAGAGATTCCAAGAAGCGATTCAATCTCTCTTACACTCAACAAAACACCCACTTGAGTATACTTGTCCAACTACTCTGGTTGTGATCCAAGCTATTTGAGTTTCATCAAGAGAGGTGATTGGTTTTATACTCTTTTTCCCTTGCTCTTAGTTTTGTCCCAAACTTGGGTTTCTAAGAGAAGGTTTTTAATGAGGTAAAACCAACCACTCATAACGAAAGCCTCTTGATGAATTGGTGTCTCTCAAATCTCGTGGACAAGGAAGAGTCAAAGGGGAACCTTGTTTTCTGTATTCAAACTCATGTTTAATTCAGTCTTATGTTTTAAGTCTTTGTATTTCCAAAGAGTCATTCTGACTCTATTTGTATGCACCTTCTCTTCCTTTTCGATTCATCAAACATCTTTTCTAAAACTTTTACAGTCTTGTTTGATCTGAGTAGTAAGTCATATCTGCTCTTCTTGCCTTAGAAACTAGGAGGATTCCACTTCTAAGCAAGCCCAGAAAGTCTAAGGGTTCATCCATCACCCTTGGAAGTTTCATTCACTTCCCCATCAGTTATGTTCTTCATCAACACTAGCTTTACCATCACAAATATCTTCTGATCACTCAACCAGCAAAAAGGAGAATCAAAGGGACAGGATCCTACCAATTAGGATCATATCACTTAGCTAATACTTGTACACCATACCTAAAACTTTGGCTATGTAGGTAAAATTTGTCAAACTTAGCTTAAACTTGTGTACCATGACTAAAACTTCGGCACTAGAGGTAAAACTTATTCATCATAGCTAAACTTGACCACTAGAGGTAAAAGTTGTTCACCATAGCTAAAACTTGAACACTAGAGGTTAAAGTTGTCAAACTTAGCTAAAACTTGTGCACCATAGCTATAATTTTGGCACCAGAGCTAAACTTTAGCACCAGAGCTAAACTTTAGCACCAGAGCAAAAACTTGTCAAACTTACCTAATGTACAATAGTTAAAACTTTGGCACTAGAGCTAAAATTTGTCAAACATAGCTAACATTTTTGCGCCATAGCGATAACTTTGGTACCAGAGCTAAAACTTGCCAAACTTAGCTAACACTTGTGAACCATAGCTAAAATTTAATCACTAGAGCTAAACTTGTCAAATTTATCTAAAATTGGTGCACTATAGCTAAAATTTAGCAGTAGAGTAAGCACTTGTCAAACTTAGCTAAAACTTGTGTACCATAGCTAAACCATTGGCATTAAAACTATGGTGCGGAAGTTGTAGCTATTGTGCACAAATTTTAGCTAAATTTGACAAGTTTTACTTGCGGTGCCAAAGTTTTATCTATTGTGCACAAGTTTTAGCTACGTTTGACAAAATTTATCTCTAGTATTGAAGTTTTAGATATGGTGCACAATTTTTAGCTAAGTTTGAAAAGTTTTACATGTAGTGCTGAAGTCTTAGCTATTGATGTGATCTTAATGGTGAGGATCCTTCTGCCCTAGGATGATCTTCGTGAGTTGTGATGAGTTTAAGTGGTGATCTCTTTGACAGAGGCAAGGGATAGGCTGCGGAAGTGAATTGGTTAAGATGATAGTACGATGAAGATGGGATATGATGGATTTCATGACTGGAGATGATGAAGATGAAGTGTAAATGGATTGATAGAAACTTCTAAGGTTTGTGGAAAAACCCTAGACTTTCATAGGCTTGTTTTAGGTAAGGAGTTTTAATCCAAAGTTCCATAAAAAGTAGCTTGCTTTTGTGAAAGGATTCAAAATCCAACATTCAACTAAGCAAGGAAGGTTTTGATCAAACAAGTTTAGAGAGAAGTTTTTGATAAAACTGCTTGATAAATCAGAATAGAGACCAAAAGGTCTTACATATAGTAGTCTAGAGTGCTTAGGAAACAACAATTGACAACTAGCAGACATTACTGAAACAAAAACTGAAATTAAAAACAAGTTTGAATAAGAAAATAGGCTCCTCTTCATGGGTGACGAATTTGGTGAATGGTTTGGGCTAGGTTTCATCAAGAGGTCTTTTATTAAAGTGTTGTGAACAAGCCTCATTAAAAACCTTGTTTGTAAAACCCAATGGGACAAAACCAAACCAAGGGAAAAAGAGTGCAAGTCACAACACCTCTCTTGATGATCTCTTAAGTAGTTTGTACGACAACCAATGTGGTTGGATTAGCACACTCAAGATTTCCCTGGATAGAGTGTAGTAACTTGTGGAAATTTTGCTTGGACTTGATGGGTCTAGTTCTTGTCATTTGTCCAAGAAGAAGGTGTAAGTCTTTGTCTTCTGCTCTATTGGCTTCTTCCGAGTCTAGCAGCTCCTTAGCTCCATCTTTATCTCTTTTAAGCTTTGGTTCTAGAATCTCTTTGGTTCCTTTTAGCTCTGGTTCTATATGCTCCTTTTTCTCCTTAGCCTCCTTAGTTTCCTTAGCTTCCTTGCTGGCCATGATCACATCATCCTCTCCCACTTGAAAAGGATTCTCCTGCGCAAAAGAAAACTAAGTTAGTGACATTAGAGCTAGAACTTTCATTATACTTACCTTGGAGAACAATTTTGTTGTCATTGATCTTTTTGAAATGATCTCTAATCCTTGGCTTCATTTTGGATTTGTAGGTTGCATCTTGTGGTGCTTCTTTGATCAGTATGAAGCTGCTGATATCTTGATGTTTATCTTGGTCTAAATCAGGTGGCTTTAATCATTTGTCTTCCTCTCTCCTTGTGGTTCTTCTTGGCGTTTCTTGGCTGCTTCAAATCCGGCATTTGGCTCTTTTGGCAAAGACAAGCGAATTATATATGTATAATCAACAAATAGATCTATAAGAACATATAAACTTATCTAATCCATCTCATGTTCTTTGTCTCTGGCTTGTATTAGGATTTCTCATGTCCATCCATTGCGTACACTTTATTCATGATCAATGATAACTCTTCTTGGCTGATGTTGTTTTGGTTGAATCTCTTCTTTGTATTTCCCATAACCTGTATCATTAGAAGAAACGGCATACCAAAATTCTGGTGGTAGGTTCAAAGGCCTACCTTGCTGGTGATTGTAGTTTGTTCTTAGTACAAAAAAGTTGTCTGGTGGTTTGTCTTTAATCATAGTAGCAGTTAGCAAAACATGTTCATGCTCCCTATGATACACGATTGTGGTTCTCTTGATCTCCCGTTCTTGAGTTTGGTAGTTGCTTGGGCTGGTAGCAACATCATGCTCTCTTGTTTCATAAAGCCTAGCCTTTAAAACAGTTTGACATGTACCAATAAAAACCAAGTTAGGCTTCATTCCTTTCTGGGAGTCTAGATAATTACCTCGAGTTTGTTGCTTCGGAGTTTGGTGGCATATATCTGGCGGTTTCTCTTTGATTTGAAAACAACATGTTAACACTTCTACTTGAATACAACTCAGTTTTGTATTGCCTATAGTGGAGTCTCCAATTCCACTCATGGCTCCTAGTTTAGGTTGAATGAGTTGGGACTATTGTAAGTCTGTTGGCTTTTCTTTGATTGCCAATATCTTATGTGCATCCTTAGCTCTTGAACACTTATGCTTCTCCATGATTCATGCCTTTTTATGAGCACTCATTGGACATAACAAGTGTATTATACTTGAAGTTGAGAGTTTAAAAGTGGAAATTTTGAAACTATGACCTGGTATGATCTTTTGTCAATATTGAACTAGGCTCTGGGTTTTACTTTTCTCTGTAGCAACTAGAAAGTGTTGTGTAGATTCAGCTATATCATTTGTTCTTTTTGAAACAAGAACAGGTGGTGGTGCACGTGGTTCTAGTCTAAGTTGAACATTCGCCTCTTCTCTTTGCTCTACAAGCTTCTTTTGTATATCCAGATCCTTCTCCAAGTGTTTTTCTCCAACATCTAATCCTGCATCAATGCCTTTCGGCCGAGACAAGTGCATTTAAACTAGAACTAAGATCAGAGCTAACATAACCATACCTCTCACTAACATTTTTGTTTTTCAGTTCTAGAGATATGTGATTTGTTACTCTCTTATTCGGTGATGAGATCTTGGCTACCAATGGAACTAAGGTAACTAAGGCGATGGATGAGCAGCTTGTACCAGAGCTTAAGGAAGTAGAAGATGGAGCTAAGGAGCAGCATGAACCAAACCAGACAAAGACTTTCATGTACCTCTTGGACCAATGACCCGATCTAGACAAACAAGATTCAAGCAAGCAATGCAACAACTTTTACACACCATTGAGGAAAATCTTGAGTGTGCAAATCCAACCACATTGGTTGTGATCCAAGCCACTTAAGAGAACATCAAGAGAGGTGTTGTACCCTACACTTTTTTTCCCTCCTCTTGGTTTTGTCCCAATGGGTTTTCGAAGAGAGGTTGTTAATGAGGCTTGTCCAGAACACTAGAATAAAGACCTCTTTGTGATACTTAGCCCAATTATGCATCCTAATTTCGTAGCCAAGAGAAGAGGAGCCTTATTTCCCTTATTTGAATTCAAACTTAGTTTTAATTTTAGTCTTTGTTTCTTTAATGTGTGCTAGCTGTGTTTGTTGTTTCCTAAGCACTCAAAACACTCTATATGTACTCTCCTCCTCCTATATTCTGAATTATCAAACCTTTTATCCTAAAACTCTTTCATAAGTGTTTTGATCAAACCAGTTTGTCTAGTGAATTTCGGATCCTTTGATCCTTTCATTACAAACTCCTTTTCTGTTGAAAGTCTAAAAGACTAACCATCACTCTTAGAAGTTTCAAGGCATGTCCACATTGTTACAATCATCAATCACTCACCCTACATTATCATTCCATTCCGCAAATCATCACAGAATCATTCCATCATTTCATTATCATCCATTCAATCACCATGACAACCTTTGGAGAGTATTCTTGGGATTGATCTTCACCTAGGATCATATCAATTGGTATCAGAGCAGATCTCCATACCCAGGTTGTATTTTTCCTTCTTGATCTTACGTTCTAAAGTTTCTGAAACTATTTTTGAACTTTTCATATTATGTGATCAAATCGATTCTAGGGCTAAAACTTGTTAGAACTAGGTTAATTAGGGTCGAAATTATCTGTTTCATGTGTTGGAATTGATAGAAACTCAAAGGAATTCACCGATCATTGAAAATCAAAAACCTGCAACTTTTGTGACTCTTAATATTTTTTGTGATCCATGGTTTTTCGTGATTAAAACCTGTTAGAACTTGTTGTTTAGAGTCTAATCTATCTAGTTTATGCTTTGGAACCATCTGAAACAAAAAAAAAAAATCACGAATTCTAGAGAGAAACAAAACCTGCAATTTTCTGCAACTTTTGAAACCATTCTTATTAAGTTCTCTGTTTTTGTTCAGCCTTGTTTGAGAAACTAATTTTGTGTTTTATGTGAACAAGTAACTTGTTTAAAGTTTGTGAATATCTCAGGAACAATGGTGAATTCAAACCATGAAAAAGAAGAGTCTAATCATTCTAATGGAGAAGCCAACAACCCAAACTAACTCTTGATTGATGCTCTTATGGCCAGGATGACTACCATGATGGATCAAAGGCTGGAAAACATCAGAAACGACTCTGCACCATCTGATCATGACCGATCCAGGAGAAGCCAACCTTGTTTTGCAGCAGAAAATTATTACAGGCAAGGCTCACGCTCTAATGGATCAAGGAGAAGAAGACAAGACAGAGCAGAGAGACATCCACGATATAATGATCCTTTGAATGGTCTTAAGTTGAAGATTCCTGTGTTTAAAGGCACTGGAGATCCAGAGGAGTATTTGGTGTGGGAGATGAAGATAGAGCTTGTGTGCAATTGCAGGAACTACACGTAAGAGTATATGCTGAAAATTGCACCAACGGAATTCAAGGATTATGCTCTTAGCTGGTGGGACAATCTAGTGACTACAAGAAGAAGGGCAGGAGACTATCCCATAGATACATGGAACCAATTGAAGATCATTATGAGAAAGCGGTTAGTTCCTAGTCACTACCACAGAGAGCTACACTTCAAGTTGAGAACTTTGTCCCAAGGAAACCGCACAGTTGAAGAATATTTCAAAGATATGGAAACTTTGTTACTTAGAGCAGATATTCGAGAAGATAATGAAGCTACCATGGCAAGATTCTTGGGAGGACTGAGTAGAGAAATTCAGGAAAAATTAGAGGTCCAACACTATGTAGAGTTAGAATAGCTACTACACAAAGCAATCATGTTTGAGAAGCAGCTCAAGAGAAGAAACTTCAAGACCAGCTATGGATCCAGCAAGCCCAGCTATCAAAAAGAAGAGAAATCTAGTGTTCAAAGAGACTCTAGCCATTCTTCAAACCTAAGAGTGAAGAACAGACTATCAAAGGAAAAGAAAAGGTGACTACTTCCAAGAATAGAGATATCTAGTGTTTTAAATGCAAGGGATATGATCACTATGCTAGCAGCTGTTCTAACAAGAGGGTAATGATCATCAAAGAGAATGGAGAAGTGGAAACTGAAGAGGAGCGTTTAGAGCCAGAGGAAGAACAAGTAGAGATGCCAGCGACAGGAGAACTCTTGGTGACTAGAAGGACTCTGAATGTGCAGAATAAAACTGAAGGAAATGAGCAAAGGGAGAACCTGTTTCACACTCGGTGCATTGTTCAAGACAAGGTGTGCAGTCTAGTTATTGATGGAGGTAGTTGCACCAACGTGGCCAGTGAATTTATGGTTGAAAAACAAGGTTTGAAAGTGATGAAGAAGCCAAAAACTTACAAGCTACAGTGGCTGAATGAAGAAGGATAAATTGAAGTTAAAAACCAAGTGTTAGTACCGCTGTCCATTGGGAAATATCAAGATGAGATTTTGTGTCACATATTACCTATGGATGCTGGTCATATCTTACTTCGGAGACCATGGCAATTAGATAGAAGGGTAATGCATGATGGTTTAACCAACCGCTATTCATTTGACTACAAAGGAAAGAAGACAGTTCTAGTTCCTTTGACTCCTCAAGAAGTGCAACAAGATCAGATAGCCATGAAGAAGAACAAAGCCCAAACTACTTCTAAAGAATCTCCATCCACAAAGCTCATGATTAAAAATCCAAAGGGAAGTCAACTCCCTAACTATCTGTTGGTTTTTAAGGAATGCTTTAACATAAACATGCCAATGCAGGATATTCCTAGCAGAATTAGACTTCTTTTGGAGGAATTCAGTGATGTATTTCCAGAGGAGAATCCACAAGGCTTGCCACCAATCAGAGGAATTGAGCATCAAATCGACTTTATACCAGGACCCTCTCTCCCAAACAAACCGGTCTAAAGAACAAATCATTTGGAAACCAAAGAGCTACAACAGCAGGTGAAAGAACTCATGGACAAAGAACATATACGTGAGAGCATGAGTCCATGTGCAGTACCAGTGTTACTAGTGCCAAAGAATGATGGCAGTTGGAGAATGTGTGTTGATTGCAGAGCCATCAACAATATAACAGTGAAGTATCGACACCCTATTCCTAGATTAGATGATATGGTTGATGAATTGCATGGTTCCAGCATCTTATCTAAGGTAGATCTTAAGAGTGGTTATCATCAGATTAGAATGAAAGAGGGTGATGAGTAGAAAACTGAATTTAAAACTAAGCAGAGCTTATATGAATGGTTAGTGATGCCATTTGGGCTTACTAATGCACCTAGCACTTTTATGATACTAATGAACCATGTTCTTAGGGCTTTTATAGGGAATTTCGTAGTTGTCTACTTTGATGACATTCTGATCTATAGTAAGAACTTGGATGAGCATATTGAACATCTTAGAAAGGTGTTAGAAGTGCTTAGAAAGGAAACCTTGTATGCTAGCATTAAGAAATGCACTTTTGGAACATATAATCTTGTCTTTCTAGGTTTTATTGTGAGTGTAGATGGAATCAAGGTTGATGAAGAAAAGATCAAAGCAATCCAAGAGTGGCCAAGTCCCAAAACTGTTGGTGAAGTAAGAAGCTTCCATGGACTTGCTGGTTTCTACAGAAGATTTCTGAAAGATTTTAGCACTTTAGCAGCTCCACTCACTGAAGTAATCAAGAAGAACGTTGGATTCAAGTGGGAGCAAGCACATGAGGAAGCATTTCAAGAGCTGAAACAGAAACTCACCCACGCACCAGTTCTTTCTCTCCCTAACTTTGATAAAACATTTGAAAGAGAATGTAATGCATCTGGTGTTGGTATAGGTGCTGTGCTTATGCAGGAGAAGAAACCTATAGCATTCTTTAGTGAGAAGCTGGGAGGAGCCACACTGAACTATCCTACTTATGATAAAGAGCTATATGCACTTGTGAGGCCTTTGCAAACATGGCAGCATTACCTCTGGCCCAAAGAGTTTGTCATTCACACTGATAATGAGTCTCTCAAGCACTTAAAAGGACAGCAGAAGCTCAAAAAGAGACACGCCAGTGGGTTGAGTTCATAGAAATCTTTCCTTATGGATCAAATGCAAGAAAGGTAAAGATAATGTTGTTGCCGATGCATTATCTCGCAGGTATGTTCTCTTGAACTCTTTAGAGACTAAGTTACTTGGGTTTGAATACATTAAGAGTTTATACACTACTGATGCTGATTTTAAGGATATCTATGCTTCTTGTGAGAATTTTGGTAGTGGAAAGTACTATAGAGTTGATGGCTTTCTGTTTTATGAAGATAGATTGTGTGTGCATAACTCTTCTGTTAGAGAACTCTTTGTCAAAGAAGCTCGTGCAGGTGGATTGATGGGTCACTTTGGCGTGGCTAAGCCACTGAGCACTGTGCAAGAACACTTCTTTTGGCCAAAAATGAAAAGAGACATTGAGAGAGCTTGTGAAAGATGCACAACTTGCAAGAAAGCTAAGTCCAAAATCCAAAACAACGGTCTGTATACTCCATTACCTATCCCTGTGCATCCTTGGCATGATATTTCTATGGATTTTGTTGTTGGATTGCCTATAACTAAGACTGGGAAAGATTATGTGTTTGTTGTAGTTGATAGGTTTTCCAAAATGGCTCATTTCATTCCATGTCATAAAACTGATGATGCCATGAATGTAGCTGCATTGTTCTTTAGGGAAATAGTTAGACTACATGGCATGCCTAGAACCATTCTTTCAGATAGAGATACCAAGTTCCTTAGCTTCTTTTGGAAAATATTGTGGTCTAAGCTAGGAACTAAGCTTTATTTATCTACTACTTGCCATCCTCAGTTTGATGGGCAAACTGAAGTTGCCAATAGGACACTCTCTACTTTACTGCGTGCATTGATTAAGAAGAATCTAAAGACTTGGGAAGAATGTTTGCCTCATGTAGAGTTTGCTTATAACCATGCTAGACATTCTGCATCTAAGTTTTGTTCATTTGAGATTGTCTATGGTTTCAACCCTTTGTCACCTTTGGATCTAATTCTTTTACCTTTCAGTGAAAGGGCTAGCTTAGATGGGAAAAAGAAAGCTGAACTTGTTAAGCAGATTCATGAGAAGGCACGAATCAACATAGAGAACAAGACCAAGCTTTATGCTAAACATGCTAACAAGGGAAGAAAGGAGATGATCCTTGAAGAAGGAGACTTAGTTTGGATACACTTAAGAAAGGAAAGGTTTCCCAATGAAAGAAAATCCAAGCTCATGCCCAGAATTGAAGGTCCTTTCAAAGTCATCAAGAAACTTAACAACAATGCCTACCAACTGGACCTCCAAGGTAAGTACAATGTAAGCTCTAGTTTCAATGTTACTGATCTTAGTCCTTATTGTACAGATGAAACGGATTTGAGGTCAAATCCTTCTCAAGTGGGAGAGGATGATGAGATCTTGGCTAGCAATGGAACTAAGGTAACTAACGCGATGGAGAAGCAGCTTGTACCAGAGCTTAAGGAAGTAGAAGATGGAGCTAAGGAGCAGCATGAACCAGACAAAGACTTTCATGTACCTCTTGGACCAATGACCCGATCTAGACAAGCAAGACTCAAGCAAGCAATGAGACAACTCTTACACACCATTGAGGAAAATCTTGAGTGTGCTAATCCAACCACATTGGTTGTGATCCAAGCCACTTAAGAGAACATCAAGAGAGGTGTTGTACCCTGCACTCTTTTTCCCTCCTCTTGGTTTTGTCCCAATGGGTTTTCGAAGAGAGGTTGTTAATGAGGCTTGTCCAGAACACTAGAATAAAGACCTCTTTGTGATACTTAGCCCAATTATGCATCCTAATTTCGTAGCCAAGAGAAGAGGAGCCTTATTTCCCTTATTTGAATTCAAACTTAGTTTTAATTTTAGTCTTTGTTTCTTTAATGTGTGCTAGCTGTGTTTGTTGTTTCCTAAGCACTCAAAACACTCTATATGTACTCTCCTCCTCCTATATTCTGAATTATCAAACCTTTTATCCTAAAACTCTTTCATAAGTGTTTTGATCAAACCAGTTTGTCTAGTGAATTTCGGATCCTTTGATCCTTTCATTACAAACTCCTTTTCTGTTGAAAGTCTAAAAGACTAACCATCACTCTTAGAAGTTTCAAGGCATGTCCACATTGTTACAATCATCAATCACTCACCCTACATCATCATTCCATTCCGCAAATCATCACAGAATCATTCCATCATTTCATTATCATCGATTCAATCACCATGACAGCCTTTGGAGAGTATTCTTGGGATTGATCTTCACCTAGAATCATATCATTCGGACAATCCTTTCCATAGTGCCTACTGCCCCTACACTGAAAGCATAATACTCTTGGTAAGTTCAAAGTTCAAGAAGACTTATCTTGAATCCGCTGTCCTTGTGGTTCAATTGGAAGTGAACTCAGTTTTGATTGAATCAAGTTTTTATTAACTGTCCTAGCACTTGCTTACTTTTGTTGTAGATCTTTGCATAGGGAAAGTCTCTGGTTCTTGTACTTTGGTGCATATTGTTTCTTTAGCGAATTCTTTAGTTCTTTCCAAGTGGTGATAGTTTTCTCATTGTAGAAACTGCGATCATTCTGTTCTTTCACCCACCAATTTTGAGCTTTTCCTTTCAGTTGGCGTACTGTATAAGGCAACCTTTTCTCTGCTTTGATACAGTTGCAGTAGAACCAATCTTCCATGTTTCTTTCTCATTCTAGATAGTTGGTATTTCCTGCAAAAGAAAAGATTTCAATTTTATTAGCAGGTTGATGATAAGCAGAACTAAAATGAACTATGGATTGAGGAGTGTGAGAAGTTTTATGTGATTTGCTCCATGTTGAAATCCTTGTGCTGTCTGGTTGTTTTAAAAGCAACTCTCCATGTCTTGCAACCTTTTCTTCGTTCCTTTTGTACTGGCTTGAACTGTATCGAACAGAATCAGGTCGTTTAGGCTCAAGTTCTTCTCTATCATTGCTTCTTCTCCTTGATGAATGAGCTCTAGATGAATTTATGTACTGCTGTTCAAAATCAGAATGGTCGTGTCTTCTCCTTGGTTTCTCTGAAACTATCTTTTCAATGTCTGTTCTCATGCTCTCAAACTCTTCTCTTATGGCTGTCATCATCTGTGCCATCATAGCATCCATCAAGAGTTTGTTGCTGTTGCCATTAGGATTTTCAGAACCATCTCCTTCATGATTTGATCCCACCATGTTTCCTGTCCAAAAGAAAATCGCAAAACAAGTAAAAAGCTCTTTGAAAATCTGAAGTCTAGAGGACAAAGGTGAAATCTGGAGAACATAGTGAAATCTAGAAAAATAAAGTGAAGTCTAGAGAACAAAAGTGAATTCTGAAGACGAATTACAGCAGCAAAAAGAACCCTAATTTTTTTTCTAGGATTTCGTGGGTTTCCTTTAGTTTTTGATGATTCCAAAACATAAACTATATAGGCTTCACCTTAATAAACATGATTCTAAAAAGTTCTAACCCTGATCTGCAAGAATCAACTGAATATGAAAAGTCATAAAATGGTAGAAAATTTGCAGAAAAATTGCAGGTTTTGATCAGCCTAGAATTCGTGATTCCTATTAGTTTATAGTGATTCCAAAGCCCAAACTAGATAGATTAGACTCTAAATAACCAATCCCTAGCAATTTTTAACCAACAAAATCACGAATTTTGCAGAAATACCAAAAAAACACAAAAGTTGGAGAAAACTGTGAAGAAGGTGACAGGTAAGAACAACACAACCTGATTCACGTAGATCGGCATGTGATCCTAATGGTGAGGATCCTTATGCCCTAGGATGATCTTCGTGAGTTGTGATGACTTTCAGTGGTGATCTCTTTGACAAAGGCAAGGGAGAGGCTGCAAAAGTGAATTGGTTAAGATGATAGCACGATGAACATGGGATATGATGGATTTCATGGCTGGAGATGATGAAGATGAAGTGTAGATGGATTGATAGAAACTTCTAAGGTTTGCGGAAGAATCCTAGACTTTCGTACGCTTGTTTTAGGGAAGCAGCTTTAATCCAAAGTTCCATAAACAAGTAGCTTGCTTTTGTGAAATGATTCAAAATCCAACATTCAACTAAGCAAGGAAGGTTTTGATCAAACAAGTTTAGAGAGAAGTTTTTGATAAAAGTGTTTGATAAATTAGGATAGAGACCAAATGGTCTTACATATAGTAGTCTAGAGTGCTTAGGAAACAACAATTGACAACTAGCAGACATTAATGAAACAAAGACTGAAATTAAAAACAAGTTTGAATAAGAAAATAGGCTCCTCTTCATGGGTGACGAATTTGGTGAATGGTTTGGGCTGGGTTTCATCAAGAGGCAATTTATTAAAGTGTTGTGAACAAGTCTCAATATAAACCTTTTTAGTAAAGCCCAATGGGACAAAACCAAACCAAGGGAAAAAGAGTGCAAGTCACAACACCTCTCTTGATGATCTCTTAAGTAGTTTGTATGACAACCAGTGTGGTTGGATTAGCACACTCAAGACTTCCCTGGATAGAGTAGTAACTTGTGGAAAGTTTGCTTGGAATTGATGGGTCTAGTTCTTGTCATTTGTCCAAGAGGAAGGTGTAAGTCTTTCTCTTCTGCTCTACTGGTTTCCTCCGAGTCTAGCAGTTCCTTAGCTCCATCTTTATCTCCTTTAAGCTTTGGTTCTAGAATCTCTTTGGTTCCTTTTAGCTCTGGTTCTATCTGCTCTTGTCAAACTTAGCTTAAACTTGTGTACCATGGTTAAAACTTCGGCACTTAAGGTAAAACTTGTCAAACTTAGCTAAAACTTGTTCACTATAGCTAAGCATGAGCACTAGAGGTAAAAATTATCAAACTTAGCTAAAACTTGTGCACTATAGCTATAACTTTGGCACCAGAGCGAAAGTTTAGCACCAGAGCAAAAACTTGTCAAACTTACCTAAAACTCGTGTACAATAGTTCAAACTTTGGCACTAGAGCTAAAATTTGTCAAACATAGCTAACACTTTTGCGCCATAGCGAAACAATGGCACCAGAGCTAAAACTTCCCAAACTTAGCTAACACTTGTAAACCATAGCTAAAATTTAATCACTAGAGCTAAACTTGTCAAACTTATCTAATTGGTGCACTATAGCTAAAATTTAGCAGTAGAGTAAGAACTTGTCAAACTTAGCTAAAACTTGTGTACCATAACTAAAACTTTGGCACTAGAGGCAAATATTGCCAAATTTTTAGGTATTGTGCACAAGTTTGAAATTTGGTTCAAAAGTTTTAGCTATGGTGCTCAAATTTTAACTAAGTTTGGCAAGTTTTAACATTGGTTCCAAAGTTTTAACAATTGTACACAAGATTTAGCCAAGTTTGACAAGTTACAGCTCTAGCGCTGAAGTTTTAGCTATGGTGCATAAATTTTAGCTTTAGTGCATAAGTTTTAGCTAAGGTGCACAAGTTTTAGCCAAGTTTGACAACTTTCAGCTCTAGTGGTAAAATTTTAGCTATGGTGCATAAGTTTTAGCTAAGTTTCACAAGTCTTAGATCGAGTGCATAAGTTTTAGCTATGCTGCACTGGTTTTAGCTAAGTTTGACAAATTTTAACTATGGTGCGGAAGTTTTACATATTGTTCACAAATTTTAGCTAAATTTGACAAGTTTTACTTGCGGTGCCAAAGTTTTATCTATTGTACACAAGTTTTAGCTACGTTTGACAAAATTTATCTCTAGTATTGAAGTTTTAGCTACGGTGCACAAGTTTTAGCTAAGTTTGAAAAGTTTTACATGTGGTGCTGAATTCTTAGCTATTGATGTGATCCTAATGGAGAGCATCCTTCTGCCCTAGGATGATCTTCGTGAGTTGTGATGAGTTTCAGTGGTGATCTCTTTGACAAAGGCAAGGGATAGGCTGCGGAAGTGAATTGGTTAAGATGGTAGTACGATGAAGATGGGATATGATGGATTTCATAACTGGAGATGATGAAGATGAAGTGTAGATGGATTGATAGAAACTTCTAAGGTTTGTAGAAGAACCCTAGACTTTCATAGGCTTGTTTTAGGTAAGGAGTTTTAATTCAAAGTTCCATAAACAAGTAGCTTGCTTTTGTGAAAGGATTCAAAATCCAACATTCAACTAAGCAAGGAAGGTTTTGATCAAACAAGTTTAGAGAGAAGTTTTTGATAAAAGTGTTTGATAAATCAGAATAGAGACCAAAATGTCTTACATATAGTAGTCTAGAGTGCTTAGGAAACAAAAATTGACAACTAGCAGACATTAATGAAACAAAGACTGAAATTAAAAACAAGTTTGAATAAGAAAATAGGCTCCTCTTCATGGGTGAAGAATTTGGTGAATGGTTTGGGTTGGGTTTCATCAAGAGGCATTTTATTAAAGTGTTGTGAACAAGCCTCATTAAAAACCTTGTTTGTAAAACCCAATGGGACAAAACCAAACCAAGGGAAAAAGAGTGCAAGTACCAACGCCTCATTAAGTAGTTTGTACGACAACCAGTGTGGTTCGATTAGCACACTCAAGATTTTCCTGGATAGAGTGTAGTAATTTATGGAAAGTTTGCTTGGAATTGATGGGTCTAGTTCTTGTCATTTGTCCAAGAGGAAGGTGTAAGTCTTTTTCTTCTGGTCTATTGGCTTCGTCCGAGTCTAGCAGCTCCTTAGCTCCATCTTTATCTCCTTTAAGCTTTGGTTCTAGAATCTCTTTGGTTCCTTTTAGCTCTAGTTCTATCTGCTCTTGTTTCTCCTTAGCCTCCTTAGTTTTCTTAGCTTCCTTGCTGGCCATGATTACATCATCCTCTCCCACTTGAAAAGGATTCTCCTGCACAAAAAAAAACTAAGTTAGTGACATTAGAGCTAGAAATTTCATTATACTTACCTTGGAGATCAATTTTGTTGTCATTGACCTTTTTGAAATGATCTCTAATCCATGGCTTTATTTTGGATTTGTAGGTTGCATCTGGTGGTGCTTCTTTGATCAGTATGAAGCTGCTGATATCTTCATGTTTATCTTGGTCTAAATCAGGTGGCTTGAATCATTTGTCTTCCTCTCTCCTTGTGGTTCTTCTTGGCGTTTCTTGGCTGCTTCAAATCCGGCATTTGGCTCTTTTGGCAAAGACAAGCGAATTATATCTATATAATAAACAAAAAGATCTTTAAGAACATATAAACTTATCTGATCCATCTCATGTACTATGTCTCTTGCTCGTATTAGGATTTCCTGTGTGCATCCATTGCGTACACTTTGTTAATGATAAATGGGAACTCTTCTTGGCTGATATTCTTTTGGTTGAATCTCTTCTTTGTATTTCCCATAACCTGTATTATTAGAAGAAACGACATACCAAAATTTTGGTGGTAGGTTCAAAGGCTTACCTTGCTGACACTTCTACTTGAATACAACTCAGTTTTCTATTGCCTATAGTGGAGTCTCCAATTCCATTCATGGCTCCTAGTTTAGGTTGAATGAGTTGAGACTATTGTAAGTCTGTTGGCTTTTCTTTGATTGCCAATATCTTATGTGCATCCTCAGCTCCTGAACACTTATACTTCTCCATGATTCATGCCTCTTTATGAGCACTCATTGGACAGAACAAGTGTATTATACTTGAAGTTGAGAGTTTAAAAGTGGAAATTTTGAAAGTATGACCTGCTATGATCTTTTGCCAATATTGAACTAGGCTCTAGGTTTTACTTATCTTTGTACCAACCAGAAAGTGTTGTGTAGATTCAGCTATATCATTTGTTCTTTTTGAAACAAGAACATGTGGTGGTGCATGTGGTTCTAGTCTAATTTGAACATTTGCCTTTTCTCTTTGCTCTACAAGCTTCTTTTGTATATCCAGATCCTTCTCCAAATGTTCTTCTCCAGCATCTAATCCGGCATCAATGCCTTTCGACCGAGACAAGTGCATTAAACTAGAACTAAGATCAGAGGTAACATAACCATATCTTTCACTAACACTTTTGTTTTTCAGTTCTAGAGATATGTGATTTATTACTCTCTTATTCAGACAATCCTTTCCATAGTGCCTACTGCCCCTACACTGAAAGCATAATACTCTTGGTAAGCTCAAAGTGTAAGAAGACTTATCTTGAATCCGCTGTCCTTGTGGTTCAATTGGAAGTGAACTCAGTTTTGATTGAATCAAGTTTTCATGAGCTGTCCTAGCACTTTCTTGCTTTTATTGTAGATCTTTGCATAGGGAAAGTCTCTGGTTCTTTTGCTTTGGTGCATATTGTTTCTTTAGCGAATTCTTTAGTTCTTTCCAAGTGGTGATAGTTTGCTCATTGTAGAAACTGCGATCATTATGTTCTTTCACCCACCAATTATGAGCTTTTCCTTTCAGTTGGCGTACTGCATAAGGCAACATTTTCTCTGCTTTGATATAGTTGCAGTAGAACCAATCTTCCATGTTTCTTTCCCACTCTAGATAGTTGGTATTTCCTGCAAAAGAAAAGAGTTCAATTTTATTAGCAGGTTGATGATAAGCAGAACTAAAATGAACCATGGATTGAGGAGTGTGAGAAGTTTTATGTTATCCAGAGCTAAAGGAACTCAAAGATGGAACTAAGGAACATTTAGAACCTGAGGAAGCAGAAGACAAGGAGTTATATGTACCTCTTGGACCAATGACAAGGTCTAAGCAAGCAAGATTCCACCAAGCTCTTCAACAACTCCTACACACTATTCAGGGCAGTTTAGAGTGTGCTTATCCAACTACATTGGTTGTGATTCAAGCTACTTAGACTAGAGTAGTTATCACTTACACTCTTTTCCTTGGTTTGGTTTTGTCCCAATGGGTTTTCCAAAAAAGGTTTTTAATGAGGTTTATTGATAACACTTAAACCAAAGCCTCATCATGATAAACCAAGCCCAATTATATCTTAACTCATCAATTCCCTATGTGTTTAAGGGATATATGAACGACCCTTTCTCCTTCTTTTCAGTTCATCAAACACTTTTCTTCAATCAAAAACTTCTTTGAATCTTGTTTGATCACAGCTTGTTTAGTGTATTTGGTTTTGTCCTTACATTACAAGCAATTCTCTTTGAAAGTCTTGGAGGCAAATCACAACTCTTAGAAGTTTCATTCACTTCCATCACTTGTTTCAGTATTCTAATCTTCTGTTCAAGCATCATACGACCATTGGAGAGTAATTCAGGGACTGATCCTCACCAGGATCATATCAAGTGGTATCAGAGCCATTCTCCAAATCAGGTTGTATCTGATCCACTCTATTCACAGTTTCTGCAACTGTTGTGTCTTTTAGTATTCTACTTGATTCGTGTTGTTTTTAATTAAAAACCTGTTAGGAACTTGTATTTTAGAGTCTAATCTTTCTATTTTAGGCTTTGAAATCATCTGAAACAAAAAGAAATCACGGATTCTAGACAATTCAAAAACCTGCAATTTTCTGCAATTTTTCAGAAACTTTGTGTCTCTTCATCTCCTTTGATTAGATTGTTTCTAGGACTAAATTCTATCATAACCTTGTTATTTAGGACCTAATATATCTAGTTTAAGTCTTGGAATCATCAGAAACTGAAAGAAAAGTCACGGATCCTTGAGAGAGAAAATTATGGTTTCTGCAACAAATTAGGGTTCTTGTGTTTTAGTTAGGATTTTGATTCTAGTGTTTCAGTTAGGATTTTGATTCTAGATTCCATTCTATCAAGTTTAATTGATCACTAATGTGTTTATGTGGACTATTTTACTTGTTTATTTCTTTGGATTTGATAAGGAACCATGGTTGGCTCAAACATGGAAGAAGAAGAAGCTGCGAACGATCCTAACCAGTTGAGCAAGCTTCAAATGGAAGCAATGATGTCTACAATGATGACTGCTATACAAAGACAATTTGAGGCTATGAGAGCAGACATAGATAAGCTCTCGTCAGAGAAATCAAGAAGAAATCATAACCATTCAGCTTCTGAACAGTACTACAAAAATTCCTCTAGAAATCAAACAACTCGGAGAAGGAGGAATGAAAGAGAATAGAGACAGCCACGACCTATTGATACTCTTGGTGGTCTCAAACTCAAACTTCCTGAGTTTAAAGGAACAAGTGATCCAGAAGAATATCTTGAATGAGAAAAGAAGATAGAGATAGTGTTTGAGTGCAAATAATATACACAAAAACAAAAGCTGAAGTTAGCACCTACTGAATTTAAAGATTATGCATTGAGTTTGTGGAATAACTTGGTTACAGCAAGGAGGCGTGCAGGAAATTTCCCTATTGATACATGGAATCAGTTAAAGGTCATCATGAGAAAGAGATTCATTCCCAGCCACTATTATAGAGAGCTGCACTTCAAACTCAGAACCTTATCACAAGGAAGTCGGTCAGTTGAGGAGTATTACAAAGAGTTGGAGACTCTCATGCTCAGAGCTGATGTACAAGAGGATAGTGAGGCTACTATGGCCAGGTTTTTGGGTGGTCTTAACATAGAGATTCAAGATAGATTAGAAGTGCAACACTATGTGGAAATAGAGGATCTGCTACACAAGGCTATCATGTTTGAGAAGGAACTCAAGAGAAGAAACTACAAGTCTAATTCTGGATTCACTAAACCTAGTTATCAAAAGGATGAGAAGCCAAGTTTTCAGAAAGATTCTAAGCCATTTTCTAAGCCTAAGAGTGAAGAACAAGGTGCTAAGGGCAAAGAGATAGTCACCACATTCAAAACAAGAGATATTCAGTGTTTCAAGTGCAAGGGCTATGGACATTATGCTAGTAGCTGTTCCAACAAGAAGATCATGATCATTAGAGATAATAAAGAAATAGAATCAGAGGATGAAAAGTCAGAAAGTGAGTCTTTAGAAGAGCAAGAGGTAATGTCGGCTAAGGGAGAACTATTAGTTACAAGAAGGACCTTGAATCTTCAAACCAAGACTGTTGGGAACGAGCAAAGAAAGAACTTATTTCACACCAGATGTGTTGTTCAAGGAAAAGTGTGCAGCATGGTCATTGATGGAGGAAGCTGTACTAATGTAGCAAGTGAAAAAATGGTAGAGAAACTTGGTCTCACAGTCCAGAAACGACCAAAGACTTACAAGCTACAATGGCTCAATGATGAAGGTGAATTGGAGGTCAAAAATCAAGTTTTGGTTCCTTTTACCATTGGTAAATATGAAGATGAGATTCTGTGTGATGTGCTACCAATGGATGCTGGACATATATTGCTTGGAAGGCCTTGGCAATCAGATAGGAGAGTGTTACATGATGGATTCATCAATAGATACTCCTTTGAGTTTAAGAGCAAGAAGAATGTGCTCATTCCATCAACTCCTCAAGAAGTCCATCAAGATCAGATTGCTTTGAAAAGAAATAAGGCTACAACAACACCCAGTTCTAGTCAATCATCCAACCTCTTGCTCACACATCCAAACCGTTCACTGCCACACTTATTGTTTGTTCTTAAAGAGTGTTTTCATCTTGACCAAATATTGCAGGATATTCCTAGCATTATAAAACTTCTTTTGCAGGAATTCAAGGATGTATGTTCAGAAGAAGCTCCCATAGGTTTACCACCAATCAGAGGGATAGAGCACCAAATAGACTTTGTTCCCGGAGCTTCTCTACCCAACAAATCAGCTTATAGGACAAATCTATTGGAAACTAAGGAGCTACAGCAGCATGTTACTGAACTGATGAACAAAGGACACATTAGAGAAAGCATGAGTCCTTGTGTTGTACATGTTCTACTTGTGCCTAAGAAAGATGGAAGTTGGAGGATGTGTGTTGACTGCAGAGCCATCAACAATATCACTGTAAAGTATCGCCATCCCATTCCTAGATTAGATTGACATGCTAGATGAGTTACATGGTTCTAGTATTTTCTCTAAGGTTGATTTAAAAAGTGGGTATCATCAGATTAGGATGAAAGAAGGGGATGATGGAAAACAGTCTTTAAAACTAAGCAAGGGTTATATGAATGGTTAGTGATGCCTTTTTGGTTAACCAATGCACCAAGCACGTTTATGAGACTAATGAATCATGTTCTAAGAGCTTACATAGGTCACTTTGTGGTAGTTTACTTTGATGATATTCTGATCTATAGTAAGAATCTAGATGAACATGTTAAGCATCTTAGGATGGTGCTAGAAGTACTTAGGAAGGAAACTTTGTTTGCCAATCTAAAGAAGTGTACCTTCGGGACAGATAACCTTGTGTTTCTAGGTTTTGTTGTTAGTGTAGATGGCATTAAGGTAGATGAAGAAAAGGTGAAAGCAATCAGAGAATGGCCGACTCCTAAATCTGTTGGAGAAGTAAGGAGTTTCCATGGGCTTGCTGGCTTCTACAGGAGATTTGTGAAGGACTTTAGCACTATAGCAGCTCCACTCACTGAGGTGATCAAGAAAAACGTGGGCTTTAAGTGGGAACAAACACAGGAAGAGGCATTCCAAAGTTTAAAGGAGAAGCTCACCAATGCACCGGTTCTATCTCTTCCTAACTTTGATAAGACTTTTGAGATTGAGTTTGATGCTTCTGGTATTGGTATAGGTGCTGTTCTTATGCAGGATTACTTTAGTGAAAAAACTTGGGTTACATTACAAACATGGAGTTCTATGCACTTGTGAGAGCATTGCAAACATGGCAACATTACCTCTGGCCCAAAGAATTTGTTATACACACTGATCATGAATCACTTAAGTACCTAAAGGGCTAGCACAAGCTTAACAAGAGACATGCCAGATGGGTTAAATTCATTGAAACATTTCCCTATGTTATCAAATACAAGAAAAGTAAGGAAAATGTAGTTGCTGATGCACTATCTCGTAGGTATGTTCTCTTAAACACTTTGGAGAGTAAGCTACTTGGTTTTGAGCACATTAAGAGTTTATACTCTACTGATCTTGACTTTAAAGAAGTCTATGCTGCATGTGAAAAGTCTGGTCATGGAAAATACTATAGGACAGATGGATTCTTGTTCTTTGAAAACCGTTTGTGTGTACATAACTCTTCTCTTAGAGAACTTTTTGTCAAAGAAGCTCATGCAAGTTAATGGGACATTTTGGAGTGGCTAAGACACTAAGCACGGTTCAGGAACACTTCTATTGGCCACATATGAAGAAAGACATTGAGAAAGCTTGTGAAAGGTGTATTACTTGCAAACAGGCCAAAACTACAAAACAACCCCACGGTTTGTATACTCCTTTGCCTATTCCTTTGCATCCTTGGCATGACATTTCTATGGATTTTGTGGTTGCATTGCCTAGGACCAAGACTGGTAAAGATTCTATCTTTGTGGTTGTAGACAGATTCTCTAAGATGGCTCATTTCATTCCATGCTATAAAACTGATGATGCCATGAATGTAGCTAAGTTATTCTTTAGAGAGGTTGTAAGGTTGCATGGCATGCCTAGAACTATTGTATCTGATAGGGACACTAAATTTCTTAGTTATTTTTGGAAGACTTGTGGTCTAAGCTTTGTTTCTCTACTACTTGCCATCTACAATCTGATGGGTAAACTGAGGTGGTTAATAGAACATTGTCTACACTCTTGCATGCACTAATTAAAAAGAACCTTAGGACTTGGGAAAAGTGTCTGCCACATGTTGAATTTGCTTATAATCATGCTAGACCTTCTGCATCCAAGTTTTCACCATTTGAAATTGTTTATGGTTTCAATGCTTTGTCACCTTTGGATCTAATGCCTATGCCTTTGAGTGAAAGAGTTAGTTTGGATGGAAAGAAAAAGGCAGAACTTGTGAAACAGATCCATGAGACAGCTAGAGTCAACATTGAGCACAAGACCAAGCACTATGCCAAACATGCTAACAAAGGCAGGAAGAAAATGATCTTTGAGGAGGGAGATATGGTAATGATTTATCTAAGAAAAGACAGATTTCCTGATGAAAGAAAGTCCAAGCTTATGCCTCGGACAGATGGACCTTTTAAGATTATTAAGAAGATCAACGATAATGCCTACCAGCTGGATCTTCAAGATAAGTACTCAGTATGCTCTAGTTTCAATGTTACTGACTTGCTTCCTTATTATGCAGATGAAGCGGATTTGAGGTCAAATCATTCTCAAGTGGGAGAGGATGATGTGACCATGGCCAGCCAAGATACTGGATAAGCTAAAGACATAGAGGAGCAACCTTATCCAGAGCTAAAGGAACTCAAAGATGGAACTAAGGAACATCTAGAACCTGAGGAAGCAGAATACAAGGAGTTACCTGTACCTTTTGGACCAATGACAAGGTCTAAGCAAACAAGATTCCACCAAGCTCTTCAACACCTCCTACACAATATTCAGGGCAGTCTAGAGTGTGCTTATCCAACTACATTGGTTGTGATTCAAGCCACTTAGACCAGAGTAGTTATCACTTACACTCTTTTCCTTGGTTTGGTTTTGTCCCAATGGGTTTTTCAAACAAGGTTTTTAATGAGGTTTGTTGATAACACTTAAACCAAAGCCTCATGATGATAAACCAAGCCCAGTTCAATTTTCAGTCTTTGTTTCATTAATTGTGTGTTAGCTGTCTTTAGCCTTTCCCTATGTGTTTAAGGGCTATATGAACGACCCTTTCTCCTTCTTTTCAGTTCATCAAACACTTTTCTTTAATCAAAAACTTCTTTGAATCTTGTTTGATCACAGCTTGTTTAGTGTATTTGGTTTTGTCCTTACATTACAAGCATTTCTCTTTAAAAGTCTAGGAGGCAAATCACAACTCTTAGAAGTTTCATTCACTTCCATCACTTGTTTCAATATTCTAATCTTCTGTTCAAGCATCATACGACCATTGGAGAGTAATTCAGGGACTGATCCTCACCAGGATCATATCACCTTTAGTTTTTGATGATTCCAAAACATAAACTATGTAGGTTTGACCTTAATCGACATGATTCTGCACAAGTTTTAGCTACGTGTTAACTCCGGTGCCGTAGTTTTATCGATTTTGCACAAGTTTTAGCTATGTTTGACAAAAATTATCTCTAGTGTTGAAGTTTTAGCTATGGTGCATAAGTTTTAGCTACGGTGCACAAGTTTTAGCTAAGTTTGAAAAGTTTTACCTGTGGTGTGGAAGTTTTAGCTATAGTACACAAGTTTTAGCTAAGTTTGAGTAGTTTTAACTCTAGTTACAAAGGTTTAGCTATGGTGCACAAGTTTTAGCTCTGATGACGAAAGTTTTAGCTCTGGTGACAAAAGTTTAGCTGTTGTGAACAAGTTTAAACTGTGGTGCTAAACTGTTAGCTATGGTGCACAAATTTATATAATTTTGACAAGTTTTAACTTTGGTTCAAATGTTTTAGCTATGGTGTACAAATTTTAGCTAATTTTGACAAGTTTTACCACTGGTTCCAAAGTTTTAGCAATGGTGCACAAGTTTTAGCTACGTTTGAAAAATTTCAGCTCTAGTGCTGAAGTTTTAGCTATGGTGCATAAGTTTTAGGTAAGTGCACATGTTTTAGCAAAGTTTGACAACTTGTAGCTCTTGTATTGAAGTTTTAGCTTTGCCGCATAAGTTTTAGCTAATTTTTGTATGGTTTAACTCTGGTGCCAAACATTTAGCTAAGTTTTAGCTATTGTGCACAAGTTTAGGTAAGTTTGACAAGTTTTATCTTTGGTGCCAAAGTTATAACTAAGGTGCACAATTTTTATCTAAGTTTGCTTTGTTTTAGTTCCAATGCCAAAGTTTTAGTTATGGTTGACATATGATAGCTAAGTTTGACAAGTCTTACCTTTGGTGTCGAATTTTTAGCTATTGTGCACAAGTTTTAAGTAAGTTTGACAATTTTTCGCTCTAGTGCTAAAGTTTAGCTATGGTGCATAAGATTTAGCTATTATACACAAGTTTTAGCACTGTTTGACAAGTTGAAGCTCTCGTTTTGAAGTTTTAGATATGGCGCACGAGTTTCAGCTAAATTTGACAAGTTTTACCTCTGGTGCCAAGATTTTAGCTATGGCCTACAAATTTTAGTTAAGTTTGAAAAAAGTTTTAGCTATGGTGCCAAACATTTAACCATGATGCACAAGTTTAAGCTAAATTTGACAAGTTTTACCTCCAGTGTCAAAGCTTTTGAATAAGTTTAACTAAGTTTTACAAGTTTTAACTCTAGTGATTAAGTTTTAGCTAAGGTTCACAAGTGTTAGCTAAGCATGACAACTTTTTGCTCTAGTTTCAAAGTTATAGTTATAAGGCACAAATTTTAGTGATGTAGCGTAAGTTTAAGGTAAGTTTGATAAGATTTACATCTAAAACCAAAGTTTTAGCTATTGTGAGCAAATTTTAGCTAAATTTGAGATGTTTTAGCTTTGGTGTACAAGTGTTAGCTAAGTTTGAGAAATTTTTGCTCTAGTGCCGACATTTTAGGTATTGTACACAAGTGTAAGTAAGTTTGACCAGTTATTACTCTAGTGCTCAAGTTTTAGCTATCATGCACAAGTTTTAGCTAAGTTTGACAAGGCTTCGCTCTAGTGGCGATATTTAAGCTATTGTGCACAAGTTTAGGTAAGTTTGACAAGTTTTTGCTTTTGTTCCAAAGTTTTAGCTATGGTGCATAAGTTTTAGCTAAGTTTTACAAGGTTTAACTCTAGTGGCGACATTTAAGCTATTGTGCACAAGTTTAGCTAACTTTGACAAGTTTTTGTTCTAGTGCCAAAGTTTTAACTATGGTGCACAAGTTTCGCTATGTAGCGTAAATATATACCCTACAAGTTTTAGTTAAGTTTGACAAGTTTTTTCTCTGGTGCTAAACATTTAGCTCCAATGCCATCGATTTCGTTATCGTGCACAAGTTTTAGCAAAGTTTGACAAGTTTTAGCTCTGATGATTAAGTTTTTAGATATGATGCACAATGTAAGCTAAGTTTGGCAAGTTTTACCTCAAGTGCCAAAGTTTTATCTTTAGTGCCAAAGTTTTAGCTGTGGTGCACAAATTTTAGGTAACAAGTTTTATTTTAGTGATTAATTTTTAGCTATGGTGCACAAGTATTAACTAAGTTTGAAATGTTTTATCTATGGTGCCAAGGTTTTGGCTATGGTGTACAAGTATGAGCTAAATTTGACAAGTTTTAACTCTGCTGCAAAAATTTTAGCTATTGTGTACAAGTTGTACCTAAGTTTGACAAGTCTTAGCTCTGGTGCCGAAATTTTAGCTATTGTGCACATATTTTAGCTAAGTTTGAAAGGTTTAATCTCTTGTGCTTAAGTTTTAGCTATTGTGAACAAAGTTTAGCTAAGTTTGAGAACTTTTAGCACCAATGCTAAAGTTTTAGCTAAGTTGCACAAGTGTTAGCTACGTTTGAGAAGTTTTAGCTCTCTTGCCCACGTTTTAGCTATTATGTACAAGTTTAGGTATGTTTGAAAAGTTTTAGCTCTGGTGCCAAAGTTATAGCTATGGTGCACAAGTTTTAGCTAATTTTGATAAGTTTTAACTCGGATGCCAAAGTTTTAGTTATGGTTCACATCTGATAGCTAAATTTGCCAATTTTTAGCTATAGTGCTTAAGTTATAGCCATTGTGTACCACTTTTAGCTAAGTCTGACAAGGCTTAGCCCTTGTGCCAAAAATTTAGCGATGGTGAACAAGTTTAAGCTAAGTTTGACGAGTTTTACTTTCAGTGCCAAAGTTTAAGCTATGGTGCACAAGATTTATCTAAGTTTGACAAGTTTTAACTCTAGTGATTAATTTTTACCTATGGTGCACAATTGTTAGCTAAGTTTGACAAGTTTTAGCTCTGATGTCAAACATTTAGCCATGGTGCACAAGTTTAAGCTAAGTTTGACGAGTTTTACCTCCAGTGCCAAAGTTTTACTTATGGTGAATAAGATTTAGCTATGTTTGACAAGTTTTAACTCTAGTGAATTAAGTTTTAGTTATGGTGCACAAGTTTGAGCTAAATTTGACAAGTCTTAGCACTGGTGGCATGATTTAACTATAGCCTACAAGTTTTAGTTAGGTTTAACAAGTTTTTGCTCTTGTGCTAAAGATTTAGATCCAGTGTCAAAGTTTTAACTGTGGTGCTCAAAGTTTAGGTAACAAGTTTTAACTCTATTGATTAAGTTTTAGCTATGGTGCACAAGTATTAGCTAAGTTTGGCAAGTTTTATCTATGGTGCCAAGGTTTTAGCTATGGTGTACAAGTATGAGCAAAACTTGACAAGTTTTAACTCTGCTGCTAAATTTTTAGCTATTTTGTACAAGTTTTACCTAAGTTTGACAAGTCTTAACTTTGGTGCCGAAATTTTAGCTATTGTGCACATATTTAAGCTAAGTTTGAAAGGTTTAATCTCTTTTGCTTAAGTTTTATCTGTTATGAATAAATTTTACCTTCAGTGCTGAAGTTTTAGCTACGTTGCACAAGTGTTAGCTACTTAAGCTCTAGTGCCGACGTTTTAGCTATGGTGCACAAGTTTAGGTATGTTTTAAAAGTTTTAGCTCTGGTATCAAAGTTATAGCTATGGTGCACAAGTTTTAGCTATGTTTGTTAAGTTTTAGCTCTGATGCCAAAGTTTTAGTTATGGTTCACATGTGATAGCTAAGTTTGCCAAGTTTTAGCTATAGTGCTTAAGTTATAGCCATGTTATACCACTGTTAGCTAAGTCTGACAAGGCTTAGCCCTGGTGCCAAACATTTAGTTATGGTGCACAAGTTTAAGCTAAGTTTGACGAGGTTTACTTTCTTTGCTAAAGTTTAAGCTATGGTGCCCAAGATTTATCTAAGTTAGACAAGTTTTAACTCTAGTGATTATTTTTACCAAAGGGGCACAATTGTTAGCTAAGTTTGACAAGTTTTTGAACGGAATGTGTCCTGGAGATCATACTTGTATTCACTCTAGTATAATTGTGAAGTCGAGATAAGACTATCATGTGATACTGGGTAGTTATAATGTTTTGCTAGAAACCGCTTATAACTTATGAGTTATGAACTCATTGCTAGTATCATATGATCCTATAGGGTCACACACCTAAGCAAACTGGATAACAAGTACTGAGAATAATCATCAGAGTAATGATCTCATCAATGTGTAACTGTTACACATTGATATGGAGGTTTTAAGAGTGTGTCGATCAACACACATGTTAGTGTCGATCGACACAGCTCCGGATTAAAGATACCGGGTTTAATTAATGACTTCATTTAAACCGGTTAATCCATTGGTTAACTAGGGATTCTTCTAGGTCGCCATATATAAGATAGAGGCACGACCTAGAGAGTTTCTAACCTAGTTTTTACAGCCACCAGAGACTCCTGAATCCCAAGAGAATTGTTCTCAAGGCACTAGCATCCCGCTTCCAGTTTGTGTGCGTGTGGACTTTCTGTAGAGGCGCAGCATTTGAGGCGCTCCTGATCTCGACATCATGATCATTTCCGCTGCTCATAAACTCTAGGTATGATCGAGATCTGATAACATAGATTCAATGAACATGATCTTAAGGGCTCAAAGGAATCCTTAGGATTTTAGAAAAGTTTTTAAAACCTACTCAAATTCCTACAGTGGTAGCAGAGCCATATGTTTTAATTGAATCTGTAAAATGATGTCTAAATGCTTTGAATTCGAATTTGATTCATAAAATTCATATATGATGCATGTTAGATCATTTGGATGCAAAATCGTTTTGGAAAACTCAAAAATTAGGGTTTCTGCGAAAGGCGTGTCGACCGACACAAAGCGTGTGTCGGTTGACACGGCCTGTTTATTCGCGAAACGGCGGTTTTCGAAAATTTTCAAAACTAGGGTTTCTTCTTGGTTGTGTCGACCGACACAAAGTGTGTGTCAATCAACACAAGCCTTAAAGCAGAGTAAAACTGTTAAGTGTCGATCCAATGATCGATATTCCAAGAAATCGCCTCTGTTGATCAACACACTGTTCGTGTCAGTCGACATGCGTCGATCTCCATCGTTTCAATTGGATTGAACCGGATTGGTATGATCGGTCTAATCTGGTTTGGTCGATTTCATCACGATTTCAAACCGGTTAGCTCGTGCCGACCGACACAACTACGTGTCGATCGACACAAACATAAACCGACACCGGTTCAATTGGATTGAATCAAAATTGATCGGTTTAAGTAGGTTAAATGGTTTAATTGCGATTGAACTGGTTTAGGTGTCTCGAAGTCTGAATTAGATTCAGCGCTCAAGATTTAAATCAACTTTAATTAGATTAAAAATTTTTGAATTAAATCTAATCTTTCTTAAACATATATGTGATATGTTTTAAGATCAATGTTAAGTTCCTCAAACAATATATCAAGCATCCTTGATATCTTTTCATATCTTGTCAGCTGCCGGGTCTTGTTTTGTTGTGTGATGGGTTTGCCAAAGCAAGGCATTCACAATTACACGAGTAAGGCAGGTGGTAATCGTTACCACATGACTCGAAGATTGGTTTGCTTGAATGGACTATCAAAATGGTTTTGGGGCCAGAGACATAAGATTGGATTTAATATAGGATATTAATCCAAGACCAAGAGTCATATTGGATATGATCAGCAAAGTGTTTGCTCACCTAAATAACTGAAGTTTGGGCGATGCGCCAAAGCTCACTCAGATCTCAGTGAAATATGGATCTTGGATCATTATATTCAACTTGAGGAAAATTATTTTGAATATAATGCGAGCAGTCTTAAATATTAAGATTTCTCATTCCTTGAACATCAAAACTAATTAAACTATCTTTTTTCTTGATTCAGCTATGTCTAACAACAACAACTCGAACTCATTCACGTTGAGATCCGTCCTTGAGAAGGAAAAGTTGAAAGGATCCAACTTCTTGGAATGGTATCGGAACATAAGAATCGTTCTCAGAAATGAGAAGAAAGATAATGTTCTTAAGAAACCTCTTCCTGAAAAGCCCAGGTCCAATGCTCCCATTGTTGATAAGGACAAGTTAGAAAAGCATTCACATGATGTGACAAATGTGATTTGTCTGATGCTGACCACGATGAACTCGGAACTGCAAAAGCAGTTTGAGAACGCGGGGTCACCGATCGAGATAATCACAACCCTGAAATCTATGTTTCAGGAGCAAGCTCGCACTGAGAGATACCAGATAGTTAAATCTCTCATTGAGTGCAAGCTTTCAAAGGACAGTCCAGTGAGCCCCCATGTCATCAAGATGATGAGCTATATCGATAACCTGGCTAAATTGGACTCTCTCCTTAGCCAAGAGTTGGCTACGGACATCATCCTGTAATCTCTGCCGACTACCTTCGATTAGTTTATTCTAAACTACAACATGAACAACATGACGAAGTCTCTGACTGAGCTGCATGGCATGCTCAACACGGCATAACCCAATATCAAGAAGGCTGCTCATGCTGTACTAATGGTACAAAAGGGTAAAGGGTTTAAGAAACCTGCTAAGGGCAAAGTAAAGAGCAAGGCTGTCCAGGTTGAGAACCGGGACAAGCCTGAGTCGTCTTCCAAGCCAACGCGCAGCCCCAGTGATACTGACTTTTGTCTTTACTGCAAGAAGCCGGGGCATTAGAGGAGAAACTGCAAGGAATACCTGGAAGGTTTGAAGAACCTGAGGAAGTCGTATGAGATGGCATCTAAAGGTATTTATGTTATAGAGGTAAATGTTACTTCATCAAGTTCTAATTATTGGGTATTGGATACCGGCTGTGGTGCTCATATTTGTACTAATATGCAGGGCCTACGCAGCTGTAGAACGTTGAAGAAAGGACAAGTGGACCTGCGTGTTGGGAATGGAGCAAGAGCTGCTGCATTAGCCGTATGAACTTATCATTTGTCTCTGCCATCAGGCATGATTTTAGAGTTGGAGAATTGCTACTATGTACCTGCGATAAGCAGGAATATCATTTCTATTTCTGTTTTGGACATGAATGGTTTTGATTTTTCGATTAAGAACAAATGTTGCTCTTTTATTCGAGATAATATATTTTATGGTAGCGCCCCATTAGAGAATGGGCTTTATATTCTCAATCAATCAATGCATGTTTATAACATAAATAACAAACGGTTTAAATCAAATGACTCAAACCCGACTTTCTCTGGCACTGTCGTTTATGCCACATCAATGAGAAAAAGATTCAAAAGCTCCATCGTGATGGGCTTTTAGACTCATTTGATTATGAATCATTTGAGAAGTGTGAATCTTGCTTATTGGACAAGATGACAAAGGCCCCTTTCAACAAGTTTAATGAAAGGGCCAGTGACTTGTTGGGCCTTATACATACAGATGTGTGTGGCCCAATGAGCATTAGTGCAAGAGGAAACTTTAGGTACTTCATCACATTTACTGATGATTTCAGTAGATATGGTTATGTCTATCTTATGAGACATAAATCAGAATCCTTCGAAAGGTTCAAAGAGTTCTAGAATGAAGTACAGAACCAACTTGGCAAAAGTATCAAAGCTCTTCGATCTGATCGTGGAGGTGAGTACTTGAGCCAAGAGTTCGATGATCATTTTAGAGATTGTGGAATCCTTTCACAACTCACTCCTCCTGGAACACCACAGTGGAACGGTGTGTCTGAGAGGAAGAATCGGACCTTATTGGATATGGTTCGATCGATGATGAGTCATGGGGATCTACTGTTATCCTTCTGGGGATACGCTCTTGAAACGTCTGCGTTTACGCTAAACAGAGTTCCAACAAAATCAGTTGAAAAGAATCCATATGAGATGTGGACTGGAAAGGTTCCAAGTCTATCTTTTCTTAAAATCTGGGGTTGCGAAGTTTATGTCAAGCGATTGATATCTGATAAGCTAGCACCCAAATCTGATAAGTGCCACTTCGTTGGTTACCCTAAGGAAACCAAGGCATACTACTTTTACAACCGATCCGAGAACAAGGTATTTGTTGCTCAGAACTGTGTCTTTCTTGAGAGAGAATTTCTCTCCAAGAAGAACAGTGGGAGTAAAGTACAAATCGAAGAAATTCGAGAACCACAGGATGTTGTTCAACCTGATGAGGGAGAGCAGCCGTTGGATTCACAAGAAGTTGTGGAACCAACACCTGTGTGCATGTACTTTGCAGGTCCGGAATGACTCGTAATGAAGTCGAGAGATACGGATTTCTCGTGACTAACTTTCATGATCTTCTGATGTTGGGCCCTGACTCCGAAAAATGGCTTAAGACCAGTGAATCAGAAATGGAGTCCATGTCAATCAACAAAGTTTGGTCTTTGGAAGATTTGCCCGATGGTGCAAAAGCCATTGAGTGCAAATGGGTCTTCAAGAAGAAGATTGATGTGGATGGTTATGTACAGATGTACAAAGCTAGATTGGTGGCAAAAGGTTTCACACAAGTGCATGGTGTTGACTATGACGAAACCTATTCCCCAGTCGCTATGCTTAAGTCCATTCGGATTCTTCTAGGGACTGCCGCTTATTATGATTATGAGATTTGACAGATGGATGTGAAAACCCCCTTCCTGAATGGGATTCTGGAAGAGGATATGTATATGACACAACCTGAGGGTTTCGTAGATCCTAATAACCCTAGGAAAGTATGCAAGCTTCATCGATCCATTTATGGATTGAAGCAAGCATCTTGGAGTTGGAATTTTTGTTTTGATGAAGCTATTAAAGAATTTGGTTTCTTCAGGATCGAAGAGGAACAGTGCATTTACAAGAAGACTAGTGGGAGCGCAGTTGCTTTTCTAGTATTGTATGTAGATGACATATTGCTTCTCGGAAATGAAATTCCGTTGCTTCAGTCTGTTAAGACTTGGCTTGGCAGTTGTTTCTTGATGAAGGATATGGGAGAAGCCGCGTATATTCTTGGAATAAGGATCTATAGAGATAGATCGAAGAGGCTAATTGGACTGTGTCAGGATACTTATATTGATAAAGTTTTACACAGGTTCAATATGCATGATTCCAAGAAGGGCTTGCTTCCGATGTCACATGGCATTACTCTCAGCAAGAAGCAGTGTCCTTCGACACCTGCTGAGCGAGATCGCATGAGTAGGATTCCCTATGCCTCTGCAATAGGATCCATTATGTATGCTATGTGTTGTGAACACGGTATCGGATGTGACCCGCTAATGAGAACTCAACAAGATTGTTATATGAGTGTAATATGAGTTTCTCATTACGACTATAGAGTATAGTTCTTAGACCTGAGTTCATCATGATTTTCTGCATATGAATTGGTCTGCTTTGACTTTGTCAAACGTCATCCATAACTTGTGATTATTCAGACATTGATTGGGCATATCGTGAAGTGTGTGGGGAACAGGGGATGGAACAAGATGAGATTTGTCCCTCCTATATAACGGGAGTTAAATATCTCTAGGACTATCGAAGATTTGGTACTGAGGGAATGTGTGCCACACTCAAACAAGCTGAATGTCAGTTGTGTGTCTTTATTAGTCTAAACGTGATTTGGCTTTATAAGGATGACACGAGTTCTTGCCTTATGCTGAGTCGAGATATAGAGACAAAGAGATTATTGGAATAAGTTGATTCCAGTACAAGTGGGAGATTGAAGGGAATGTGTCCTCGAGATCATACATGTATTCACTCTAGTACAGTTGTGAAGTCGAGATAAGACTATCATGTGATACTGGGTAGTTATAATGTTTTGCTAGAAGCTGCTTATAACTTATGAGTTATGAACTCATTGCTAGTATCATATGATCCTATAGAGTCACACACCTAAGCAAACTAGATAACAAGTACTGGGAATGATCATCAGAGTAATGATCTCATCAATGTGTAATTGTTACACATTGATATGGAGGTTTTAAGAGTGTGTCGATCGACACACATGTTAGTGTCGGTCGACAAAGCTCCGGATTAAAGATACCGGGTTTAATTAATGACTTCATTTAAACCGGATAATCCATCGGTTAACTAGGTATTCTTCTAGGTCGCCATATATAAGATAGAGGCACGACCTAGAGAGTTTCTAACCTAGTTTATACAGCCACCAGAGACTCCTGAATTCCAAGAGAATTGTTCTCAAGGCACTAGCATCCCACTTCCAGTTTGTGTGCGTGTGGACTTTCTGTAGAGACGCAGTATTTGAGGCGCTCCAGATCTCGACATCCTGATCATTTTCGCTGCTCATAAACTCCAGGTATGATCGAGATCTGATAACATAGATTCAATGAACATGATCTTAAGGGCTAAAAGGAATCATTAGGATTTTAGAAAAGTTTTTAAAACCTACTCAAATTCCTACAATTTTAGCTCTGATGCCAAACATTTAGCCATGGTGCACAAGTTTAAGCTAAGTTTGACGAGTTTTACCTTTAGTGCCAAATTTTTACTTATGGTGCATAAGATTTAGCTATGTTTGACAAGTTTTAACTCTAGTGAATTAAGTTTTAGTTATGGTGCACAAGTTTGAGCTAAATTTGACAAATTTTAGCACTGGTGCCAAGATTTAACTATAGCCTACAAGTTTTAGTTAGATTTAACAAGTTTTAGCTCTTGTGCTAAACATTTAACTCCAGTGCCAAAGTTTTAGCTCTAACGCACAAGTTTTACCTCTGATGATTAAGTTTTTAGCTATGGTGCACAAGTGTAAGCTAAATTTGGCAAGTTTTACCTCAACTGCCAAAGTTTTACCTCTAGTGCCAAAGTTTTAGCTTTGGTGCATAAATATTAGCTAACAAGTTTCAACTCTAGTGATTAAGTTTTAGCTATGGTGCACAAGTGTTAGAGGTATTGTGCACAAGTTTAGATAAGTATGACAAGTTTTAGCTATTGTGCACAAGTTTAGATAAGTATGACAAGTTTTAGCTCTGGTGCCAAAGTTATCGCTATGGTGCACAAGTTTTAGCTTAGTTTGACAAATTTTAACTCCAATACCAAAGGTTTAGTTATAATTGACCTGTTATAGATAAGTTTGACAAGTTTTAGCTTTGGTGCTAAGCATATAGCACCAATCCAAAGTTTTATCTATGGTGCACAAGTTTTAGCAAATTTTTATAAGTTTTATCTCTGATGATTAAGTTTTTAGCTATGGTGCGCAAGTGTAAGCTAAGTTTGGCAAGTTTTACCTCAACTGCCAATGTTTTACCTCTAGTGCCAAAATTTTAGCTTTGGTTCATAAATATTAGCTAACAAGTTTCAACTCTAGTGATTAAGTTTTAGCTATGGTGCACAAGTGTTAGCTAAGTATGACAATTTTGCCAAAGTTATAGCTATGGCGCACAAGTTTTAGCTAAGTCTGACAAGTTTAAAAGCCGGTGCCAAACTTTTAGTTATGGTGTACAAGTGTGAGCTAAGTTTGACAAGGTTTAACTCTGCTTCTAAGTTTTTAGCTATTGTGTACAAGTTTTGCCTAAGTTTGACAAGTCTTAGCTCTGGTGCCAAAATTTTAGCTATTGTGCACATATTTAAGCTAAGTTTGAAAGGTTTAATCAATGGTGCTTAAGTTTTAGATATAGTGAACAAAGTTTAGTTAAGTTTGAGAAGTTTTAACTCCAGTGCTGAAATTTTAGCTAAGGTTGACAAGTGTTAGCTACATTTGAGAATTTTTAGCTCTATTGCCGACGTTTTAGCTATTGTGCACAAGTTTAGATAAGTATGACAAGTTTTAGCTCTGGTGCCAAAGTTATCGCTATGGTGCACAAGTTTTAGCTTAGTTTGACAAATTTTAACTCCAATACCAAAGGTTTAGTTATAATTGACCTGTTATAGATAAGTTTGACAAGTTTTAGCTTTGGTGCTAAGCATATAGCACCAGTCCAAAGTTTTATCTATGGTGCACAAGTTTTAGCAAATTTTTATAAGTTTTATCTCTGATGATTAATTTTTTAGCTATGGTGCACAAGTGTAGGGTAAGTTTGGCAAGTTCTACCTCAAGTGCCAAAGTTTTACCTCCAGTGTCAAAGTTTTAGCTTTGATGCACAAATTTTAGCTAACAAGTTTTAACTCTAGTGATTAAGTTTTCGCTATGGTGCACACGTGTTAGCTAAGTCTGACAAGTTTTATTTATGGTGCCAAAGTTATAGCTATGGTGCATAATTTTTAGCTAAGTTTGACAAATTTAAAATCTGGTGCCAAAGTTTTAGTTATGGTGTATAAGTGTGAGCTAAATTTGACAAGTTTTAACTTTGTTGCTAAGTAGCTATTGTGTATAAGTTTTACCTAAGTTTGCCAAGTCTTAGCTCGGGTGCCGAAATTTAGCTATTGGGCACATATTTAAGCTAAGTTTGAAAGGTTTAATCTATGGTGCTTAAGTTTTAGCTATTATGAACAAAGTTTAGCTAAGTTTGAGAAGTTTTAGCTCCAGTGCTGAAGTTTTAGCTAAGGTGCACAAGTGTTAGCTACGTTTGAGAATTTTTAGCTCTAATGCCAAAGGTTTAGTTATGGTTCACATGTGATAGCGAAGTTTGAAAAATTTTAGCTCTCGTGCCAAAGTTTTTGCTATTGTGTACAAGTTTTAGCTAAGTTTGACAAGGCTTAGCTCTGGTGCCAACGTTATAGTTATGGTGCACAAATTTTAGCTATGTAGCGTAAGTTTAAGGTAAGTTTGATAAGTTTTACCTCTTATACCAAAGTTTTAGCTATTGTGAGCAAATTTTAGCAAAGTTTGAGAAGTTTTAGCTATGATGTACAAGTGTTAGCTAAGTTTGAGAAATTTTTGCTCTAGTGCCGACATTTTAGGTATTGTACACAAGTGTAAGTAAGTTTGACCCATTTTTTACTCTAGTGCTAAAGTTTTAGCTATCGTGCACAAGTTTTAGCTAAGTTTGACAAGGCTTAGCTCTAGTGGCGACATTTAAGCTATTTTGCATAAGTTTAGGTAAGTTTGACAAGTTTTTGCTTTAGTTCCAAAGTTTTAGCGATGGTGCATAAGTTTTAGCTAAGTTTTACAAGGTTTAACTCTAGTGGTGACATTTAAGCTATTGTGCACAAGTTTAGCTAACTTTGACAAGTTTTTATTCTAGTGCCAAAGTTTTAACTATGGTGCACAAGTTTCGCTATGTAGCGTAAATATATAGCTTACAAGTTTTAGCAAAATTTGACAAGTTTTAGTTCAAATGACTAAGTTTTTAGCTATGATGCAAAGTGTAAGCTAAGTTTGCCAAGTTTTACCTCAAGTGCCAAAGTTTTACCTTTAGTGCCAAAGTTTTAGCTGTGGTGCACAAATTTTAGGTAACAAGTTTTAACTCTAGTGATTAAGTTTTAGCTATGGTGCACAAGTATTAACTAAGTTTGGCAAGTTTTATCTATGGTACCAAGGTTTTAGCTATGGTGTACGAGTATGAGCTAAATTTGATAAGTTTTAACTCTGGTGCCGAAATTTTAGCTATTGTGCATATATTTTAGCTAAGTTTGAAAGGTTTAATCTCTTGTGCTTAAGTTTTAGCTGTTGTAAACAAAATTTAGCTAAGTTTGAGAACTTTTAGCTCCAGTGCTGAAGTTTTAGCTAAGTTGCACAAGTGTTAGCTACATTTGAGAAGTTTTAGATCTAGTGCCGACGTTTTAGCTATTGTGCACAAGTTTAGGTATGTTTGAAAAGTTTTAGCTCTGGTGCCAAATTTTTAGCTCTGTTGCCAAAGTTATAGCTAAGTTTGATAAGTTTTAAGTCTGATGCCAAAGTTTAGTTATGGTTCACATGTGATAGCTAAGTTTTCCAAGTTTTAGCTACAGTGATTAGGTTATAGCCATGGTGTACCACTTTTAGCTAAGTCCTACAAGGCTTAGCCCTGGTGCCACACATTTAGCGATGGTGCACAAGTTTAAGCGAAGTTTGACGAGTTTAAAAGCCGGTGCCAAACTTTTAGTTATGGTGTACAAGTGTGAGCTAAGTTTGACAAGGTTTAACTCTGCTTCTAAGTTTTTAGCTATTGTGTACAAGTTTTGCCTATGTTTGAGAAGTCTTAGCTCCGGTGCCAAAATTTAAGCTATTGTGCACATATTTAAGCTAAGTTTGAAAGGTTTAATCTATGGTGCTTAAGTTTTAGCTAGTGTGAACAAAGTTTAGCTAAGTTTGAGAACTTTTAGCTCTAGTGCTAAAGTTTTAGCTAAGGTTGACAAGTGTTAGCTACGTTTGAGAACTTTTAGCTCTAGTGCCGACGATTTAGCTATTGTGCACAATTTTAGGTAAGTTTGACAAGTTTTAACTGTAGTGAGTAATTTTTACCTGTGGTGAACAATTGTTAGCTAAGTTTGACAAGTTTTAGTTCTGATGCCAAACATTTAGCCATGGCGCACAAGTTTAAGCTAAGTTTGACTAGTTTTACCTCCAGTGCCAAAGTTTTACTTATGGTGCTTAAAATTTAGCTATGTTTGACAAGTTTTAACTCTAGTGAATTAAGTTTTAGTTATGGTGCACAAGTTTGAGCTAAATTTGACAAGTTTTAGTACTGGTGCCAAGTTTTAGTTAGGTTTAACAAGTTTCCGCTCTTGTGCTAAACATTTAGCTCCAGTGCCAAAGTTTTAGCTCTGGCGCACAAGTTTTACTTCTGATGATTAAGTTTTTAGCTGTTGTGAACAAAGTTTAGCTAAGTTTGAGAACTTTTAGCTCCAGTGCTGAAGTTTTAGCTAAGTTGCACAAGTGTTAGCTACGTTTGAGAAATTTTAGCTCTATTGCCGACGTTTTAGCTATTGTGCACAAGTTTAGGTATGTTTGAAAAGTTTTAGCTCTGGTGCCAAATTTTTAGCTCTGGTGCCAAAGTTATAGCTAGGTTTGATAAGTTTTAACTCTGATGCCAAAGTTCTAGTTATGGTTCACATGTGATAGCCAAGTCTGACAAGGTTTACCCCTGGTGCAAAACATTTAGCGATGGTGCACAAGTTTAAGCTAAGCTTGACGAGTTTTACTTTCAGTGCCATAGTTTAAGCTATGGTGCACAAGATTTATCTAAGTTTGACAAGTTTAATTCTAGTGAGTAATTTTTACCTGTGGTGAACAATTGTTAGCTAAGTTTGACAAGTTTTAGCTCTGATGCCAAACATTTAGCCATGGCGCACAAGTTTAAGCTAAGTTTGAAGAGTTTTACCTCCAGTGGCCAAAGTTTTACTTATGGTGCATAAAATTTAGCTATGTTTGACAAGTTTTAACTCTAGTGAATTAAGTTTTAGTTATGGTGCACAAGTTTGAGCTAAATTTGACAAGTTTTAGCACTGGTGCCAAGATTTAACTATAGGCTACAAGTTTTAGTTAGGTTTAACAAGTTTTAGCTTTTGTGCTAAACATTTAGCTCCATTGCCAAAGTTTTAGCTTTGGTGCATAAATATTAGCTAACAAGTTTCAACTCTAGTGATTAAGTTTTAGCTATGGTGCACAAGTGTTAGCTAAGTATGACAATTTTTATCTATGGTGCCAAAGTTATAGCTATGGTGCACAAGTTTTAGCTAAGTTTGACAAGTTTAAAATCCGGTGCCAAAGTTTTAGCTATGGTGTACAAGTGTGAGCTAAGTTTGACAAGTTTTAACTCTACTGCTAAGTTTTTAGCTATTGTGTACAAGTTTTGCCTAAGTTTGAGAAGTTTTAGCTCTGGTGCCAAAATTTTAGCTATTGTGCACATATTTAAGCTTAGTTTGAAAGGTTTAATCTATGGTGCTTAAGTTTTAGCTACTGTGAACAAAGTTTAACTAAATTTGAGAAGTTTTAGCTCCAGTGCTGAAGTTTTAGCTAAGGTTGACAAGTATTAGCTACGTTTGAGATTTTTTAGCTCTAGTGCCGACGTTTTAGCTATTGTGCACAAGTTTAGATAAGTATGACAAGTTTTAGCTCTGGTGCCAAAGTTATCGCTATGGTGCACAAGTTTTAGCTTAGTTTGATCATTTTTAACTCTGATGCCAAAGGTTTAGTTATGGTTCACATGTGATAGCTAAATTTGAAAACTTTTAGCTCTCATGCCGAAGTTTTTGCTATTGTGTACAAACATTTAGCCACGAGGGACAACTTTAAGCTAAATTTGACGAGTTTTACATCTAGTGCCAAAGTTTTACCTATGGTGCACAAGATTTAGCTAAGTTTGACAAGTTTTAACTCTGGTCCGAAGTTTTAGATATGATGTACATGTTTTAGTTAAGTGTGGCAAGTTTTAATTCCAGTTCCGAAGTTTTAGATAGGGTACACAAGTTTTAGCTAAGTTTGACTAGTTTTAACTATAGTTCCAAAGTTTTAGCTATGGCGCACAATTTTTAGCTAAATTTGACAAGTTTTAACACTGGTTCCAAAATTTTAGCAATGGTGCCAAAGTTTTAGCAAAGTTTGACAAGTTTCAGCTGTTGTGCTTAAGTTTTTACCTATGGTGCATAAGTTTTAGCTAAGTTCACAAGTTTTAGCTCTGGTGGCGAAAGTTTAGCTGTTGTGAACAAGTTTAAATTGTGATGTCAAAGTTTTAGCTATGGTGCACACGTTTTAGCTAAGTTTGACAAGTTATAACTTCGGTTCAAATGTTTTTGCTATGGTGCACAAGTTTTAGCTAAATTTGATAAGTTTTAACACTGGTTCCAAAGTTTTAGCAATGGTACAATAACTTTAGCCAAGTTTGAAAAATTTCAGTTCTAGTGCTGAAGTTTTAGCTATAGTATATACATTTTAGGTAAGTTCACAAGTTCTAACTCTAGTCCATAAGTTTTAGATATAGTGCACAAGTTTTAGTCAATTTTGAAAAGTTTCAGCTTTAGTGTTGAAGTTTTTGCTATGGGGCATAAGTTTTAGCTAAGTTTCACAAGTCTTACCTTTAGTGCACATGTTTTAGCTAAGTTTGACAAGTTGTAGCTCTTGTATTGAAATTTAGCTTTGCCGCATAAGTTTTAGCTAATTTTTGTATGGTTTAACTCTGGTGCCAAACATTTAGGTAAGTTTTAGCTATTGTGCACAAGTTTAGGTAAGTTTGACAAGTTTTATCTCTCATGCCAAAGTTATAGCTAAGGTGCAAAATTTTTATCTAAGTTTGCTTTGTTTTAGCTCCAATGCCATAGTTTTAGTTATGGTTGACATATGATAGCTAAGTTTGACAAGTTTTAACTCTGGTGTCGAAGTTTTAGTTATTCTGCACAAGTTTTACGTAAGTTTGATAATTTTTCGCTCTAGTGCTAAAGTTTAGCTATGGTGCACAAGTTTTAGCTATTATACACAAGTTTTAGCACTGTTTGACAAGTTGGAGCTCTGGTTTTGAAGTTTTAGATATGGCGCACAAGTTTGAGCTAAATTTGACAAATTTTACCTCTGGTGCCAAGATTTTAGCTATGGCCTACAAGTTTTAGTTAAGTTTGAAAAACGTTTTAGCTATGGTGCCAAACATTTAGTCATGGTGCACAAGTTTAAGCTAAATTTGACAAGTTTTACCTCCAATGTCAAAGCTTTTGCTATGATGCACTAGTTTTAACTAAGTTTTACAAGTTTTAACTCTAGTGATTAAGTTTTAGCTAAGGTTGACAAGTGTTAGCTAAGCATGACAACTTTTAGCTCTGGTGCCAAAGTTATAGTTATGGTGCACAAATTTTAGCTATGTAGCGTAAGTTTAAGGTAAGTTTGATAAGTTTTACCTCTAATACCAAAGTTTTAGCTATTGTGAACAAATTTTAGCAAAGTTTGAGAAGTTTTAGCTATGGTGTACAAGTGTTAGCTAAGTTTGAGAAATTTTTGCTCTAGTGCCGACATTTTTGGTATTGTACACAAGTGTAAGTAAGTTTGACCAGTTTTTACTCTAGTGCCAAAGTTTTAGCTATCGTGCACAAGTTTTAGCTAAGTTTGACAAGGCTTAGCTCTAGTGGCGACATTTAAGCTATTGTGCACAAGTTGAGGTAAGTTTGACAAGTTTTTGCTTTAGTTCCAAAGTTTTAGCTATGGTGCATAAGTTTTAGCTAAGTTTTACAAGGTTTAACTCTAGTGGCGACATTTAAGCTATTGTGCACAAGTTTAGCTAACTTTGACAAGTTTTTGTTCTACTGTCAAAGTTTTAACTATGGTGCACAAGTTTCGCTATGTAGCGTAAATATATAGGCTACAAGTTTTAGGTAACAAGTCTTAACTCTAGTAATTAAGTTTTAGCTATGGTGCAGAAATATTAACTAAGTTTGGCAAATTTTATCTATGGTGCCAAGGTTTTAGCTATGGTGTACAAATATGAGTTAAATTTGACAAGCTTTAACTCTGCTGCTAAATTTTTAGCTACTGTGTACAAGTTGTACCTAAGTTTGACAAGTCTTAGTTCTAGTGCCGAAATTTTAGCTATTGTGCACATATTTTAGCTAAGTTTGAAAGGTTTAATATCTTGTGCTTAAGTTTTAGCGGTTGTGAAGAAATTTTAGCTAAGTTTGAGAACTTTTAGCTCCAGTGCTCAAGTTTTAGCTACGTTACACAAGTGTTAGCTACGTTTGACAAGTGTTAGCTCTATTGCCGACGTTTTAGCTATTGTGCACAAGTTTAGGTATGTTTGAAAAGTTTTAGCTCTGGTGCCAAATTTTTAGCTCTGTTGCCAAAGTTATAGCTAAGTTTGATAAGTTTTAAGTCTGATGCCAAAGTTTAGTTATGGTTCACATGTGATAGCTAAGTTTGCCAAGTTTTAGCTATAGTGCTTAAGTTATAGCCATTGTGTACCACTTTTAGCTCAGTCTGACGAGGCTTCGCCCTGGTGCAAAATATTTAGCGATGATGCACAAGTTTAAGCTAAGTTTGACGAGTTTTACTTTCAGTGCCAAAGTTTAAGCTATGGTGCACAAGATTTTTCTAAGTTTGACAAGTTTTAACTCTAGTGATTAATCTTTACCTATGGTGCACAATTTTTAGCTAAGTTTGACAAGTTTTATCTCTGATGCCAAACATTTAGCCATGGTGCACAAGTTTAAGCTAAGTTTGACGAGTTTTACCTCCACTGCCAAAGTTTTACTTATGGTGCACAAGTTTAAGCTATGTATGACAAGTTTTAACTCTAGTGAATTAAGTTTTAGTTATGGTGCACAAGTTTGAGCTAAATTTGACAAGTATTAGCACTGGTGCCAAGATTTAACTATAGCCTACAAGTTTAAGTTAGGTTTAACAATTTTTACCTCTTGTGCTAAACATTTAGCTCCAGTACCAAAGTTTTAGCTCAGGCGCACAAGTTTTACCTCTGGTGATTAAGTTTTTAGCTATGGTGCACAAGTGTAAGCTAAGTTTGGCAACTTTTACCTCAACTGCCAAAGTGTTACCTCCAGTGCCAAAGTTTTAGCTTTGGTGCATAAATATTAGTTAACAAGTTTCAACTCTAGTGATTAAGTTTTAGCTATTGTGCACAAGTGTTAGCTAAGTATGACAAGTTTTATCTATGGTGCCAAAGTTATAGCTATGGTGCACAAGTTTTAGCTAAGTTTGACAAGTTTAATATCCGGTGCCAAAGTTTTAGCTATGGTGTACAAGTGTGAGCTAAGTTTGACAAGTTTTAACTCTGCTACTAAGGTTTTAGCTATTGTGTACAAGTTTTGCCTAAGTTGGAAAATTCTTAACTCTGGTGCTAAAATTTTAACTATTGTGCACATATTTAAGCTAAGTTTGAAAGGTTTAATCTATGGTGCTTAAGTTTTAGCTACTGTGAACAAAGTTTAACTAAATTTGAGAAGTTTTAGCTCCAGTGCTGAAGTTTTAGCTAAGGTTGACAAGTATTAGCTACGTTTGAGATTTTTTAGCTCTAGTGCCGACGTTTTAGCTATTGTGCACAAGTTTTAGCTCTGGTGCCAAAGTTATCGCTATGGTGCACAAGTTTTAGCTTAGTTTGACAAATTTTAGCTCCGATACCAAAGGTTTAGTTATGGTTCACCTGTGATAGATAAGTTTGACAAGTTTTAGTTTTGGTGCTAAGCATTTAGTACCAGTGCCAAAGTTTTAGATATGGTGCACAAGTTTTAGCAAATTTTGACAAGTTTTATCTCTGATTATTAATTTTTTAGCTATGGTGCACAAGTGTATGATAAGTTTGGCAAGTTTTACCTCAAGTGCCAAAGTTTTACCTCCAGTGCCCTTTGATGCACAAATTTTAGCTGCCAAAGTTTTGGCTTTGATGCACAAATTTTAGCTAACAAGTTTTAACTTTAGTGATTAAGTTTTCGCTATGGTGCACACGTGTTAGCTAAGTCGGACAAGTTTAATCTATGGTGCTAAAGTTGTAGCTATGGTGCATAATTTTTAGCTAAGTTTGGCAAATTTAAAATCCGGTGCCAAAGTTTTAGTTATGGTGTACAAGTGTGAGCTAAATTTAACAAGTTTTAACTCTGCTGCTAAATTTTTAGCTATTGTGTATAAGTCTTAGCTCCGGTACCAAAATTTTAGCTATTGTGCACATATTTAAGCTAAGTTTGAAAGGTTTAATCTATGGTACTTAAGTTTTAGCTATTTTGAACAAAGTTTAGCTAAGTTTGAGAAGTTTTAGCTCTAGAGTTTTAGCTAAGGTGCACAAGTGTTAGCTACGTTTGAGAAGTTTTAGGTCTAGTGCCGATGTTTTAGCTATTGTGCACAAGTTTAGGTAAGTTTAACAAGTTTTTGCTTTGGTGCCAAAGTTATCGCTATGGTGCACAAGTTTTTGCTTAGTTTAACAAGTTTTAACTCTGATGCCAAAGGTTTAGTTATGTTGCACATGTGATAGCTAAGTTTAAAAACTTTTAGCTCTCGTGCCGAATTTTTGTTATTGTGTACAAGTTTTAGCTAAATTTGACAAGATTTAGCTCTGGTGCCAAACATTTAGCCATGGACACAACTTTAAGCTAAATTTGACAAGTTTTACATCTAGTTCCAAAGTTTTACCTTTGGTGCACAAGATTTAGCTAAGTTTGACAAGTTTTAACTCTAGTCCCAAGTTTTAGATATGATGTAGATGTTTTAGTTAAGTTTGACAAGTTTTAATTCCAGTTCCGAAGTTTTAGATAGGGTAGACAAGTTTTAGCTAAGTTTGACTAGTTTTAACTCTAGTTCGAAAGTTTTAGCTATGGTGCACAATTTCTAGCTGAATTTGACAAGCTTTAACACTGGTTCCAAAATTTTAGCAATGGTGCCAGAGTTTTAGCAAAGTTTGACAAGTTTCAGCTGTTCTGCTGAAGTTTTACCTATGGTGCATATGTTTTACTAAGTTCACAAGTTTTAGCTCTGGTGCCGAAAGTTTAGCTGTTGTGAACAAGTTAAAACTGTGCTGTCAAAGTTTTAGTTATGGTGCATGATATTCTGATAATATGCATCATATAGGCTTGCATTAGAGTAGGATTACATCGCATATTAAAACTAGTTTTGTTACATTTGTCATGGATTTTATTGCATATAGGTTCTAGGTCTTGCCGAGAGAAGATAAATTCATCGAAAGAACCGGCCAAACAAGGGTCATCCGTTCCTTTCCAGCCTCCAAGTTTTTCATAAAAGTTGTAGAAGATGGAGTAAGATTTCTACTGAATCTGGAATGAGGTCATTTGCACTTGTAGATTGAGAGATATCGTATTTTTCCCACAGGGGTCTTGCAGCGGCCATAAGGTGCCCGCTGCGAACTTCTGAGCAAGACCTTGAACAACGTGCAGCGGTCCTGCAGCGGTCAGAAGGTGACCGCTGCGACCCCTGACAGACGGAAATTTTACTGGTCGAAACCCGGGTCGACCCGGTTCGCCCCAAAAACACTAACCCTTTTTACTCTTTATACATGGAGGATAAGCATCTACTTCTAGTTTTTATCTCTTGTTTTAGGTTTCAAACTTTGTTTCAACTTAATTTTCAGTCTATTTTGCAATTTTAATCTTAGATTTCCTCTTCTCTTTAATTTTCCAAACATGATTTCTCTTCTAATCAATCTTGGTTTTAAGAGAATCATTATGGGTAGTGAGTAATCATTTTGGGTTTGAAGATGGGTTAGATGAGGGTGATCTAAGCATAGATTAGGCTAGTTTAGAGTTTAAATCAAACATTCCATCCTTCTCTAAGAGTTCCTAATGCTTTTTCTTGCATGGAAATGAAGAAGATGACATGGAGCATTCTATGAACACCAAATATTTGATGAAATGTCCAAGAGAACTTAGAGTTGGAATTATGATCCTTAGCCCAAGGGATTAGTGTTTAAGGTCTTAATTAGGTTGATCATGTAATTTGAATTTAAACTCATTAGTTATCATCATCACAACTGGGAATTTGCTAATGATGTTATGGTTAGTGAAGTGATTAATTGCATGGAAATGAATTTGTCAATTAAATGGATCATTAACCTAGGGAATAACTAATTAGTGTAGTTAGACATCCTAAACCATGCTTAGTGAACACAATTACCTATCTAAGGACCTTTCGTTAATCATTGCATAAACTTAATCAATTAATTACTTGTACTTAGTTCACTTAGTTAATTTTAATTAAACAACAAACCTCATTAGCTTAGATTAAGAAAATCCTTGCATTTTAGGTGTCAATTATAACGAGTTTAGATTCGATTCTTCTTATACTACATTGATTAAGAGGTAATTGATACCCTCAAAAGAATTCTAAAATCCGAGTATCAATTTGGCGCCGTTGCCAAACTCGTTTTTGCATCTAGGTTTAGGATTCACTTGAGACTAAACATTTTTGCATTTTCCTTTTTGCATTTCACTTTTGACAACTTGTGTTTGGGATTGTGAGCTCAGTTGTGAGTATTGGAATTGGATTGTTGCTTGGTCTTTGGGCTGTATTGTAGGTACATGCACAAAAGATCCAAAGGCAATCAAGATCTATTTCAACTCGCAACTCACCGTCGACCAAGCAATCGCGTTAGACAATTGATAGAGCAACTAGAGACTAATACCAAGCCTATGGCTGAACAACAACATCCACTCCAGCCCAATACCGTTGGAATTGGTGATACCGCTAATGTTCACGATGACCGCCAAGGCATCCAACCGCCAAGAATTGAGAACAACAACTTTGAGGTCAAAACCGGACTCATCAACATGGTTCAAGCTAAGCGGTTCCATGGTTTGCCTAGTGAAGACCCTCTTGATCACATTGATCGTTTCAACAAGCTTCTTGATCTCCTCAAGATCAATGATGTCTCAGAAGATGCTCTAAAGCTTCGGTTGTTTCCTTTCTCTCTTGGTGACAAAGCTCACATATGGGAAACGAACCTCCCTCAAGGGTCAATCACTACTTGGACGGATTGCAAGCGAGAATTCCTCAACAAGTTCTTCTCCCCGGTTCGAACCGCGAAGCTAAGAAACGAGATATCAAGCTTCAAGCAATTCTCCAATGAGTCATTTTATGATGCTTGGGAGTGTTTTCGCGGGTTAACCCACCAATGTCCGCACCATGGCTTCACCAATGCCACTCTCTTGAGTACTATCTATCGCGGTGCTATTCCCAAATTCCGCCAACTCTTGGATACCGCTTCAAATGGGAGTTTCTTGGCTAAGAATGTAGATGAAGCTATGCAACTAGTAGAGAACTTGGCTACTAGTGATGGCACTTATGGTGAGGATCATGATAGAGCTCCAAGAGTTACACCAGATCAAGATGACGGAAAGCGAGATAAGGAAATGAAGGCTTTGAATGACAAGTTGGATAAACAAGCGGCAATGATGGATAAACAAGCCACCTTATTCGACAAGCTTCTCTCTTCTACCAAGAAAGAATCACACCACACGGTTAACTATATCGATGAAGCTACTTAAGAAGAGTAAGTCATCTATGCACCGGAAATGGTTAACGAAGAAGAGATCAACTATGTGGGTAATCAAAACTACAACTTTTAACCACCCCACCCTAACCTCTCTTATAGAAGCAACAATGTGGCCAATCCTCAAGACCAAACTTATCCTCCAAGAGCCACTCAAGGGAACAAATTTGTCTCAACCAATCAAGCTCAACAATCCCGCCCTCAAGGAAACTACCAAGGCCAGCAAGGTGCTACTCAGCCGAGATCGAATCAACAACCACCCGGTTTCCAAAGGCCTCAACAACAAAGGTTCAATCAAAACCAACAAGGGTACACTCAAGGACAACAAAGGTTCAATCCAAACCAACAAGGTTATGGACAGCAACAACAACAAGGTTATGGACAGCAACAACAACAAGGATATGGTTACCAACCTCAACAAGTTTACTCTACTCAAGGGCAACAAGGGTTTCCTCAAGGTCAACAAACCCAACCTCCAAACCAAGCACCTCCACAAGTGGATTTGGTCACCATGATGTAGCAAATGCTTAGTGGACAATCCGCATTGACCAATAGGATTATCAACATGGAGGATGAGATCAAACACCTCAAGAGTCAAGGTGCTTCCACTTCTCGTCAAGGCCAACTTCCGGGAAAATCCGAGGCAAATCCGAAAGAATACAACAACGCTATTGAGCTAAGGAGTGGGACTACTTTGCCTACAAGGGAGAACCTTTACATCAATGAGGATATTGAGAAACAAGAAGGGGGGGTAGACATTGTTGATGAAGATGTATTTGAGGAGGACCCTTACTCAAGCTCATTGGCAAGGGAATATGTCAAGGAAGATGCATTGCGCAAGGGGAAAGAGCTTGAAGCCTCCATGGAGAGAGCCACGTCCCTAGCTAAGGCTAAGAAATACAAGGCCAAGGTTGTTGATGAAGAGGCCACTAAGAAGCAAAATTTCATCCCACCACCATATGTGAATAAGCTTCCTTATCCGAGAAGATTCAAAAAGCAAATAGCCAAGAAGTACAAGGCCATATTTGATAAATCTCTCAAAAAGGTTGAACTTACAATGCCATTAGTGGATGCTCTAGTCCTTGTTCCTCAACATGCCAAGTTCATCAAGAAAATGGCAATGGAGAGATCCAAAGAGGTGGAGTCAATGATGGTCTTGACTCATGAAGTTAGTGCCATAATCCAAAATCAAGTGATACCCAAGAAGCTCAAGGATCCCGGTTCATTCACTATACCTTGTGCAATTGGACCACTAGCATTTCAAAGTTGCTTGTGTGACCTTGGTGCAAGTGGTAGTCTAATGCCATTCTCGGTGGCTAAGGCCTTGGGTATAAAGAGATACAAAGAGACCAACATGAGGTTAATCTTAGCGGATAGAAGTGTACGGACTCCAATTGGTATAATAGTTCCCGGTTTCGGTTCAAGGCTACACGGTTCCAACGAATTTCATTGTTCTCGAAATGGATGAAGAACCATCGGATCCTATCATCTTTGGTCGGCCTTTCTTAGCAACCGCTGGAGTTATAATTGATGTCAAGAGAGGAAAGATAGACCTTCACTTGGGTATGGATGAGATTCTTGAGTTTGACATCAACAAGACAATGAAGAAGCCAACCATTGATAGCCAATGCTTCTCCATAGAAGAGATTGAAGCAAATGGTGATGATAATGAGAAATCTCTATTGGAGATTGAAAGAATCCTCTATGGCTCTCAACATAAGGGATTGATGAGAGGTAGCAAGGTGGAAGTTTAGGAAAAAGTTGAGGAAGAAACTCCAAGGGTTGAGTATATGAGTGGCTATTCAACAATGCACATGGTTTCACCCCCAAAGGCAAGTATTAAGAAGAAAGGATCTTATAGAGAAAAAGCCTTGGGTTATGGTAATGTTGAAAACATATTGGCATTGGATGGACATTTCTTGGATTCCCTCTTCTCACCTACCATTGAGAAAGAAGTAGAAATCACTAAAGGTGCTTACACCAAGATCAAGGAAGAGGAATCCAATGGTAACCCCCTATCAGCCTTGAACCATCTTCTTGTACAATGACTCTCATCCCTTGGAGATATGAGAATGGAGCTATTGAATACAAGGTGAAATGCAAGGGAAGAACTAAACCCTTTGTCAAGGTGAAAGCCATCCTCTCCACCCTTAAGGAGAAAGACCAAAGAAGCATTCAAGAGGTTATGGGCAAAGTGATTTTATTTGAGTCCAAGGATCCACCATGGAGTGTTCACACTCCCCTCTCACACACTTAAAGAATGGTAACAAAAAGTCAAACTTAGAGACTTAAAACAAAGTGCTCTTGGGAGACACCCCTTGCCTATCCTTCTAAATAGTTTAGCTTAATGCATTTCTTTCTTTGTTAGAACTTTCGATGTTTTTGTTGATTGTTTTCAGGGGTTTAAAGGAATGTGGAAAAATCCGGACAAACCGCAGCGGTCAATTGCAGCAGCTATGTGCCGACCGCTGTGACTGTTCTCAAAATTCCAGACAACAAAGACTCTTCCTCACCTTCTCATTCCTATTGAGGTACCAAATGCACCCTTGTACATAGTTTTTATTTCTCTTGAGTCTTTATTTGTTTTTGTTTCAAGACTTTTCCTTGAATTTTTCTCACACCGAGGCGGTGTGATTTAAGTTTGGGGGAGAGCCTCGCATTTGATTTTGTTTTTTGTGTTCTTATTTTATATTTCAAAACTTGAGTCTCATGCATTGTTAGAATTTCATGCATTTTTGGTTAGATTTTCAATTTTGACACTTTTTGGTAGGATTGAGTCTAGATTTACTTGCATTGGGAGGACTAGTTTAGCCAAAATATCACAACTTGATATTAATTCAACATCCTAGTTATTAGTCCTCTAATGCTTCACATTTTTTGTTTAAAATCAAGAAAGAACCATTCATGGATCATGCATATGATAACATTGCTTAGGTTGAAACTCTCTCTATTTGAAGCTAGCCTCACCTAAGTGAGAACCTTAATTTGAATCAACAATTATTGTGCTTATGCTAACAAGTGAAAACCATGGATTACATAAACATACTTAAGCATTCTTACTCCCCTTCTACCACTCTTGTATGCTTAAGTAGCCAATTTTGGTTGCCCCACCAAGCCATGTCTTAAACCTCCTTTCTAGCCAATTAATCATTTGTGTGTGACTTTGTGAGGCCTCTTCCAAGCTAACTTGATAAAACGTGTTAGGTTTAGAGCGACAAGGGAACACTTTTGTGTAGATTTAGCTCCAACATCAAGGAGCTAACATAGGACTAGGCTAGATTAGGTGGGAGTGTTTTAAATTCAAGTTTGGGAGAAAAATGGGAAACTACATGAATGAGAAATGGTTTGAATTGAGTAGAATGATGAAAACAAAAGGGAAATGAAAGGGGAACAAAGTTATGGTTTCAATGGTAAATGCTTCAATGAAAAAAGCTCCAAGGAAGTGCAAAGGTAATACAAGCCTCAAAACAAAAAAAGGAAAAAGAAGTCTCAAAGCAAAGGAAAAGAAAAGAAGCCAAATGGAGATCCAAAGAGCAAGGAAAAGAGGCAGTACAAATAGAAAAGAAGGAGCCAAAAGAAGTGAGAAGAATCTCCAATGAAGAGAAGATGAATGAAATGGGCAAGATCCTTGTTTAGATTGACAAAATGCCTTAGGAGATCAAAAGGGTAGTTAGGATTTTGTTTGGAAAATGGGCTAGAATATGGCTTAGCTTAGAGAAACACTAGGCATTTGGGGTAGACAAAAGTTTTCCCTTGTATGCATAGGTTGCTCTTTACCTTTAGCATTTTGTTAAAGTTATGCTCATTCATTGAGAGATCCCAAGAACAAGCCAATGCATTGATGAGATCATCTTCATCTCATAACCTTAACCCTTAACCAAATGGTTTGATCTAAATTGGTGTAAGCACAATTCACAAAATATCATGAGCTAATGAATGTTAAGAGGCTAGTGGATAGGAAGGATTGTCTAGACCAAGGTTTGGTTTTGATTGTGTATTGGGATGTGCATGGCTAACTTCTTTTGAGTAGACAAACTTTGATGCATTTTAGGCTTAGTAATTTGGATGTTGAATTGATCTCCTCTTGTGATGCTTTGTTGATTAGGCTATTTCTCCCTCTTCATTCCCTCTCTTGGGCTTGCTTGTTTGCTTGAGGACAAGCAAATGAATAAGTTTGGGGGAGTTGATATTCTGATAATATGCATCAATTAGGCTTGCATTAGAGTAGGATTACATCACATATTAAAACTAGTTTTGTTACATTTGTCATGGATTTTATTGCATATAGGTTCTAGGTGTTGCATTAGGTCCTAGGAGAATCTTTTGGCGCATTTGGATGTTTATTAGGTGCACTGGAACAAAGGAATGAGGCATGGATGCAAAAGAGAAGATAGAGTCCATCCAGAGTCTCCCAAAGATCCAATCGGACGGAGGGTTTCCATACTTATTCAGCCTCGGAGGCCTTCATTAGAGTTGTAGCTGGATGAGTCCTCTAGCCATAGCAGTTGGATTCACGCCAATCGGACATGTGGTTCAAGAGATATGGCCGATTTCCTAAAAGTATGTTTGTCTTGCCGAGAGAAGATGACACCATCCAAAGAACCGGAAAAACCAGGGTCATCCGTTCCTTTCCAGCCTCCAAGAGATATCGCATTTTTCCCACAGCGGTCTTGCAGCGGCCATAACGTATCCTCTGCGAACTTTTGAGCAAGACCTTGAACAACATGCAGTGGTCCAGCAGCGATCAGAAGGTTACCGCTGCGACCCCTGACGGACAAAAATCTTACGGGTCGAAACCCGGTTTGTCCCGGGTCGACCCGGTTTGTCCCGGGTCGACCCGGGTCGCCCCAAAAACACTTAAAACCCTTTTTACTCTTTATACACGGAGGAGAAGCATCTTCTTCTAGTTTTTATCTCTTGTTTTAGGTTTCAAACTTTGTTTCAACTTGATTTTCAATCTATTTTGCAATTTTAATCTTAGATTTCCTCTTCTCTTTAATTTCCCAAACATGATTTCTCTTCCACTACAAGAAAATTGAGTATTGATAGCAGTTCTAGATAGCATTTTGGTTGTTTATGCTATGGTTGACTAAATCAAATATTTTAGATAGCGTTTTTTAATAACGAAACGCTATAGATTGTAGGGACAGGCTAAAAAAAATCTGAGTCTCGTTTATAAAGCGAAGGTTATCTTTAATAGCATATACATCATCGAAAACGTTATGATTTTGTTAGGCGGTAATAAAAATTTCAGATCCCGCCTCTTAGAAAAATTTAGCCTCCAATTTCATTTTGCCTCTCACATTTCATCGTTTCATTTCTCAATTTTTTGGCCATCTCTAAATCTTCATTTCTTTTAGATTTTAACAGAAAACTCATCTCCTCCTGGATTCTTCTCTTCTCTTTAATTTTTTTCAAGATCCTCTATGAATCCGTGCTTAAAATCTCAGATCCCCTTCGACTAATCTCCGTCACTCTTTAAAAAATGTAAACTCTCTCTCTCTCAGAAAACCCTAGCCGCCGAATGTGTAGCCATGTACGACAATGGTCTAAGGTGATCGGGTTCCATGAAGCTCGCCATCGCCTCCCTCCTCAGGTTCATGAAGCTCAGTCGTCGCCTCACTCCTCGCTAGCCTCCGGCGACCTGCTCGGGCTCTGGTTCATTCCGGTCATCTCCCCGTCGAAGTTCAACACCAAAGTCCTATTTTAGCTGCTTGTTTCTTTGCTTAGAAGGCCAAAATCTTGCTTAGAGGGTCTCGTTTACCCTAATCTCTCTAGAGATTGTACGATTTGATGTTGTAGCATCTTCGCCTCTAGTTGAAAGGGGTAAATCAGAGACGATTAACAAAGACTCAACTTGCAGGTCTGTCCACTTTTTATTTATCTTTGATTATCGAAGAATCGTGTTTTTAACACACATATATGTTCTTGCTCTTTTTGAATGATCCAGAGTTACTGTCGAGTTGGCTGGTCTGCAGGTGTTAAAGTGATTTATAGTCAGATAGATCTAGGGATTGGAGATTGCTACAGTTGGAGAGAAACGGAAAGTTTAGTGAAAGAGAGCTTATAGGTGCTTGACAAATCAGCAGCAATTCATATGACCATCAACGCTGCTAAGGGTTTACAAGATGTAAGTCTAGATTCTTCATTTTCTTTTTATTTGATCTATGTATCATTTAAATTTTCTTCTTCACACTCACAATTTTGATCGATAATCTGATATAGGCTTGTTGGTGGTTCTGGTGGTATAAAGAAAACTATGGAAGGGAACACACTTTTGAAGAAAATGGTGACTTTAATTTATAGATCTTGTTACATTTATGAAATCTTAGCTGAATGTTTCTTCTTATTTGTACATTTATCAAAATCTTAGCTGAATGTTTCTCTGTCTTTGTTTCTGTAGACACTAAAAGAACTTGAGAAAATATGAATTGAAATTCAATGGTAAATAAACGTTTATGTTGTTAGATTCCTGACCAATATCAAAATGTTGAGATTAAAAAGAGCCAGGAGAAGAAGGAGATCTCAGTGATATTGTTATTCTTCTGCCTATAAATGCTGGTAAATTTGCTATGTGCTTTTTTCTTGCGGAGTATTGGACAGGGATATAATTTTCTTCTTGATCTTCTATTTCATGTTTCCTTTGTTTAGGTGTGAATTCAAAGTTGGATTATATTCAGCAGTATATACCAGGTAAGTACTCTCTTTGGTTTATGGAGTATATTTATGCATTAAATGGTGTCTGAGTTATATTATGGGAGTAGCAGAAATCATTCATTTTTGATGACTCTGATAGGCGTTTTTCTCCTTAAGGTTTCAAGGGAAAAACAACTAATTGCATGTTTGAGACACAAATCGATTTGCTCTAATGAGAAGTTAAAGGTGAACAAATTATTGTCTTAACTTTTGTACTATCGCTTGTAAAACTTTGAAGAGCTTTGTGGTTATGGAAAATGCGATATTGTGGATTCTTTGGAGGATACACTGACTAATGAGAACTCGTGTGCAGGTAAAAAAGAAATTGTGGCTACAGAGAAAGCACCAGCAACTTTAGGGCCATACTCTCATTGTGATACGTACAATTTTTACTATCATACAGGTCTTATTTCTTATCTATTCCCAATAATGCGTCTAATCAATCTTGGTTTTGAGGGAATCATTATGGGTAGTGAGTAGTCATTTTTGGGTTTGAAGATGGGTTAGATGAGGGTGATCTAAGCATGGATTAGGCTAGTTTAGAGTTTAAATCAAACATTACATCCTTCTCTAAGAGTTCCTAATGCTTCTTCTTGCATGGAAATGAAGAAGATGACATGGAGCATTCTATGAACACCAAATATTTGATGAAATGTCCAAGAGAACTTAGAGTTGGAATTATCATCCTTAGCCCAAGGGATTGGTGTTTAAGGTCTTAATTAGGTTGATCTTGTAATTTGAATTTAAACTCATTAGTTATCATCATCACAAATGGGAATTTGCTAATGATGTTATGATTAGTGAAGTGATTAATTGCATGGAAATGAATTAGTCAATTAAATGGATCATTAACCTAGGGAATAACTAATTAGTGTAGTTAGACATCCTAAACCATGCTTAGTGAACCCAATTCACCAATTACCCATCTAAGGACCTTTCTTTAATCATTTCATAAACTTAATTAATTAATTACTTGCACTTAGTTCACTTAGTTAATTTGAATTAAACAACAAACCTCATTAGCTTAGATTAAGAAAATCCTTGCATTTTAGGTGTCAATTATAACGAGTTTGGATTCGATTCCTCTTATACTACATTGATAAGAGGTAATTGATACCCACAAAAGGATTGTAAAATTTGAGTATCAGTGCACATGTTTTAGCTAAGTTTGACAAGTTTTAACGTTGGTTCAAATTTTTTAGCTATGGTGCATAAGTTTTAGCTAAATTTGATAAGTTTTAACACTGGTTCCAAAGTTTTAGCAATGGTGCAAAAACTTTAGCCAAGTTTGACAAATTTCAGTTCTAGTGCTGAAGTTTTAGCTATGGTGCATAAATTTTAGGTAAGTTCACAAGTTCTAACTCTAGTGCATAAGTTTTAGCTATGGTGCACAAGTTTTAGCAAAGTTTGACAAGCTTCAGTTCTAGTGCTGAAGTTTTAGCTAGGGTACACAAGTTTTAGCTAAGTTTGACTAGTTTTAACTCTAGTTCCAAAGTTTTAGTTATGGTGCACAAGTTTTAGCTACATTTGACAAGTTTTAACACTGGTTTCAAAATTTTAGCAATGGTGCCCAAGTTTTAGCCTAGTTTTATAAGTTTTAACTCTAGTGGTGAGGTTTTAGCTATGGTGCATAAGTTTGATCTTAGTTCACAAGTTTTATCTCTAGTGCATAAGTTTTGGCTACAGTGCACAAGTTTTAGTAAAGTTTGACAAGTTTCAGGTTTAGTGTTGAAGTTTTTGCTATGGTGCATAAGTTTTAGCTAATTTTCACAAGTCTTAGCTTTAGTGCACAAGTTTTAGCTATGGTGCACAAGTTTTAGCTAAATTTGACAAGTTTTCACACTGGTTCCAAAATTTTAGAAATGGTGCCCAAGTTTTAGCCTAGTTTGATAAGTTTCAACTCTAGTGGTGAGGTTTTAGCTATGGTGCATAAGTTTTAGCTTAGTGCATAAGTTTTAGCTATAGTGCACAAGTTTTAGTTAAGTTTGACAAGTTTCAGCTCTAGTGTTGAAGTTTTTGCTATGGTAAATAAGTTTTACCTAAGTTTCACAAGTCTTAGCTTTAGTGCACAAGTTTTAGCAAAGTTTGACAACTTGTAGCTCTTGTATTGAAGTTTTAGCTTTGGCGCAGAAGTTTTAACTAATTTTGATAAGGTTTAACTCTGGTGCCAAAGTTATAGCTAAGGTGCACAAGTTTTGGTAAGTTTGACAAGTTTTAGCTCTGGTGCCAAAGTTATAGCTAAGGTGCACAATTTTTATCTAATTTTGCTTTGTTTGAGCTCCGATGCCATAGTTTTAGTTATGGTTCACATATAAGAGCCAAGTTTGGCAAGTTTTAGCTTTGGTGCCGAAGTTTTAGCTATTGTACACAAGTTTTAGGTAAGTTTGACAAGTTTTCGCTCTAGTGCTAAATTTTAGGTATGGTGCACAAGTTTTAGCTATTATTCACAAGTTTTTGCACTGTTTGACAAGTTGAAGCTCTGGTTTTGAAGTTTTAGATATGGCGCACAAGTTTGAGCTAAATTTGATAATTTTTACCTTAGGTGCCAAGATTTTAGCTATGGCCTACAAGTTTTAGTTAAGTTTGAAAAGTTTTAATTATGGTGCCTAACATTTAGCTATGGTGTACAAGTTTAAGCTAAGTTTGACAAGTTTTACCTCTAGTTTTACTATGGTGCACTAGTATTTAGCTATGTTTTACAAGTTTTAATTCTAGTGATTAAGTTTTAGCTAAAGTTCACAAGTGTTAGCTAAGTATCACAATTTTTAGTTCTGGTGCCAAAGTTATAGCTATGGTGCACAAATTTTACTATGTATGACAAATTTTAACTCTGGTGCCAAAGTTGTAGCTATGGTACACAAGTGTTATCTAAGTTTTACAAGTTTTAACTATGGTGCAAAAATTTAAGCTATTTTGCACATAATAAAGCTAAGTTTGACAAGTTAATCTCTGGTGCCAAGATTTTAGCTATGGCCTACAAGTTTTAGTTAAGTTTGATAATTTTTAACTCTGGTGCCAAACATTTAGCTGTGTTGCACAAGTTTAAGCTAACTTTGAGAAGTTTTACCTATAGTGCAAAATTTTAGCTATCGTGCACAAGTTTTAGCTAATTTTGACAAATTTTAGCTCTAGTGATTAAATTTTAGCTATGTTTAAGCAGTTTTAGCTCTAGTGCTAAAATTTTAGATATGGTGCACAAGTGTTAGCTACGTTTAAAATTTTTAGCTCTAGTGCCGACAGTTTAGCTATTGTGCACAAGTTTGGGTAAGTTTGAAAAGTTTTAGCTCTAGTGCCAAAGTTATAGCTATGGTGCACAAGTTTTAGATCTGATGCCAAAATTTTAGCTGTGGTGCACAAGTGTGTTAGCTAAGTTTGAGAAGTTTTAGCTCCGGTGCCAAAGTTTTAGCTAAGTTTGAAAAGTCTGAGCTATGGTGCCAAATATATAGCTATAGTGCACAAGTTTAAACTAAGTTTGACAAGTTTTACCTCCAGTGCCAATGTTTTAGCTATAGTGTACAAGTTTTAGCTAAGTTTGACAAGTTTTACCTCTAGTGCCGAAGTTTTCGCTATAGTACACAAGTAGTAACTCTGTTTGACAAGTTGAAGCTCTAGTTTTCAAGTTTTAGCTATGGCACACAAGTTTAATCTAAATTTGACAAGTTTTACTTCTGGTGCCAAGATTTTAGCTATGGTCTACAAGTTTTAGTTAAGTTTGACAAGTTTTAGCTCTAGTGCCAAACATTTAGCTATGTTGCACAAGTTTGAGCTAAGTTTTACAAGTTTTACCTATAGTGCCAAAGTTTAGCTATGGTGCACAAGTGTTAGCTAAGTTTGACAAATTTTAGCTCTAGTGATTTAATTTTAGCTATGGTGCACAAGTGTTAGCTAAGTTTGGCAAGTTTTAGCTCTCGTCCCAAAGTTATAGCTATGTTGCACATGTTTTAGCTAAGTTTGACAAGTTTTAGATCTAGTGCCAAAGTTTTAGATCTAGTGCCGAAGTTTTAGCTATTGTGCACAAGTGTTAGGTAAGTTTGACAAGTTTTTGCTCTAGTGCTAAATTTTAGCTATGGTGCACAAGTTTTAGCTAAGTTTGACAAGTTTTACCTCTAGTGCCAAAGATTTAGCTATGGTGCACAAGTTTAAGCTAAGTTTGACAAGTTTTACCTTCAGTTCCAAAGTTTTAGCTATGCTACACAAGTCTTACCTATGTTTGACAAGTTTTAGCTCTAGTGATTAAGTTTTAGCGATGGGGCACAAATGTAGCTAAGTTTGGCAAGTTTTAGCTCTAATGCCAAAGTTATAGCTATGGTGCACAAGTGTTAGCTTTAGTGCCGAAGTTTTAGATATTGTTCACAAGTTTTAGGTAAGTTTGACAAGTTTTTGCTCTAGTGCTAAAGTTTAGCTACGGTGCACAAGTTTTAGCTAAGTTTGACAAGTTTTACTGGTAGTGCCAAAGTTTTAGTTATGGTACACAAATGTTAGCTCTGTTTGACAAGTTGAGGCTCTTTCTTTGAAGTTTTAGCTATGACGCACAAGTTTTAGCTAAATCTGACAAGTTGTACCACTGGTGCCAAGATTTTAGTTCTGGCCTACAAGTTTTAGTTAAGTTTGCCAAGTTTTAGCTCTGGTACCAAACTTTTAGCTATGGATCACAAGTTTAAACTAAGTTTGACAAGTTTTATCTCCAGTGCCAAAGTTTTAACTATGGTCCACAAGTTTTAGCTAAGTTTGACAAGTTTTAGCTCTAGTGATTAAGTTTTAGCTATGGTGCACAAGTGTTAGCTAAGTTTGTGACGTGATCCTAGGTGATAGGATCATGCCCCTTTGATGCTCTTTGTGGCTGTTTGTTGGATTATAAGCGATTCAGTGAGTGAAAAGCAAGTTTAGTGATGAAAAAATTGTTGCTGCAACTTATAGACCGATTGGTGATTGAAACAAGTTGGAGAATGACTGGTGAATGATAGGAACAATGTAATTTGTGGATTGGATGGTGATCAGATGATGATGGTGGATTGATGGATACTTCCAAGAGAGATTAGAATATCTTAGACTATGAATGCTTGCTTAAGAGTCGAATCTTCCTAGTTCTTAAGTCAATAAGAGCAGATGTCACTCACTACTCAGATCAAACAAGTTATGTAAGATTTTGATAAAATATGTTTGATAATTTAGAAAAGAGACCAAGAGATCTTACATATAGGAGTCTAGAGTGCTTAGGAAACAACAAAGGACAACTAGCAAGCATTAATGAAACAAAGACTAAAATTAAAACAAGTTTGAATAAGAAAACAAAGGCTCCTTCTCCATGGACGAATTTGGTGGATAGAAGTGGGCTTGGTTTCATCAAGAGGCTAAGGTAAAAGTGTTTTGGGTCTGCCTCATTAAAAACCTCTCTTAGAAAACTCAATGGGACAAAACTAAGAGGAGGGAAAAAGAGTACAGTCCAAAACACCTCTCTTGATGAAGACTTAAGTGGCTTGAATCACAACCAATGTGGCTTGACTAGCACATTCAAGTTGACCCGGGATTGTGTGTAAAAGGCTGGTGAAAGTTTGTTGATACTTCTTGGCTTTGGACCGAGTCATTGGACCAAGTGGAATGTCAAGATCATCTTCTTTTTCCCCCCTTGGCATCCTCTCCTACAAGCTGCTCAATTTCTCCTTCTTTGGCTTCATCATTCTCTGGTTCAAGCTGCTCTCCACCTTCTTCAGCTTCCTTAGTCTTTGAGCTCTCCATGATCACATCATCCTCTTCCACTTGAAAAGTATTCGACCTCAAATCTGACTCATTTGCAAAATAAGGAAGTAAATCAGTAACATTGAAGCTGGAACTCACATTGTACTTACCTTGAAGATCCACTTGATAGGCATTGTTGTTGATCTTCTTTATGACTTTGAATGGGCCGTCGATTCTGGGCATGAGTTTGGATTTTCTTTCATTGGGAAACCTCTCCTTTCTTAGATGAATCCAAACAAGATCTCCTTCTTCAAAGACCATTTCTTTTCTACCCTTGTTAGCATATCTTTCATATTGCTTGGTCTTGTGCTCGATGTTGCTCCTTGCTTTCTCATGTATCTGTTTGAAAAGTTCTTATTTCTTTCTCCCATCTAAGCTAGCTCTTTCACTTAAAAGTAAAGCCATTACATCCAAAGGTGATATGGGATTGAACCCATAGACAATCTCAAAGGGAGAAAAATTAGATGCAGAATGTTTAGCATGATTATAAGCAAATTCTACATGAGGTAAACATTCTCCCCAAGTCTTTAGATTCTTTTTAATTAATGCACGCAGGAGAGTATACAAAATCCTATTCACAACTTCTGTTTGACCATCAGTTTGTGGATGACAAGTAGTAGAGAAGCACAACTTAGTTCCTAACTTAGACCAAAGTGTTTTTCAAAAGAAACTAAGGAACTTGGTGTCTCTATCAGAAACTATAGTCCTAGGCATGCCATGCAATCTAACAACTTCCTTGAAGAACAATCCAGCAACATTAGTGGCATCATCATTTTTATGACACAGAATGAAATGTGCCATATTAGAGAACCTATCTACCACAACAAAGATAGAATCTCTACCATTCTTAGCTTTAGGTAAACCAACAACAAAATCCACTGAGATATCATGCCATGGATACAAAGGGATGGGTAAAGGAATATACAGATTGTGGCTTTGGGCTTTGGACTTAGCCTGTTTACAAGTTGCACACTCTCACAAGTTCTTTCGACATCCTTTTTCATATGTGACCAGTAGAAGTGCCCCTGCAACACACCCATTATCTTTGCTATGCCAAAATGACCCATCAAACCTCCTGCGTGAGCTTCCTTAACAAAAAATTCTCTCAAAGAACAATTAGGTACACAAAGTCTATGCTCAAAGAAAAAGAAATCATCAGCCCTATAGTACTTTCCATTGCCAAATTTCTCACAAGACACATAGATAACTTTGAATTCAGGGTCTATGGCATAGTAAGTCTTGATTTCATCAAAGCCTAGTAACTTGGTTTCTAGAGAGTTTAAGAGAAAATACCTTCTAGACAATGCATCATCAACAACATTGTCTTTACCTTTTTTGTACTTGATCACATAAGAAAATGTCTCAATAAACTCAACCCATATGGCGTGCCTCTTATTGAACTTGTTCTTTCCTTTTAGGTGCTTAAGGGACTCATGATCAGTGTCTATTACAAATTTCTTAGGCCAAAGATAATGCTGCCAAGTTTGCAAGGCTCTCACAAGCGCATAGAGTTCTTTGTCATAAGTTGGGTAGTTCAGTGTGGCTCCTCCAAGCTTCTCACTAAATCCTAATATTGGTTTCTTTTCCTGCATAAGAACAGCACCTATACCAATACCAGAAGCATCACATTCAATTTTAAAAGTTTTATCAAAGTTTGGGAGAGATAGAACCAGTGCATTGGTGAGTTTTTCTTTCAATGTTTGGATTGCTTCTTCATGTGCTTGAAAGCCACATTTTTCTTGATAACTTCAGTGAGTGAGGCTGCAAGAGTGCTAAAGTCTTTCACAAATCTTCTATAGAATCCATCAAGGCTGTGGAAACTTCTCACTTCTCCAACAGTCTTTGGACTTGACCAGTCTCTTAATTGCCTTTACTTTCTCTTCATCAACCTTTACTCCATCTATACTCACAAAAAAACCTAGGAAGACAAGGTTATCTATTCCAAAAGTACATTTATTAAGATTGGCAAACAAGGTTTCTGCTCTAAGTACCTCCAACACCTTTCTAAGATGTTCTACATGCTCATCTAAGCTCTTACTGTAAACTAGAATGTCATCAAAGTATACTACCACAAAGTGTCCTATAAAACCTCTAAGAATATGATTCATCAGCCTCATAAACATGCTAGGTGCATTAGTAAGCCCAAATGGCATCAAAAGCCATTCATATAATCCTTGCTTAGTCTTAAAAGTAGTTTTCCACTCATCATCTTCCTTCATCCTAATCTGATGATAACCACTTTTCAAATCTACCTTAGGGAAGATGCTAGAACCATGTATTTCATCAAGCATATCATCTAATCTAGCTATAAGATGACGATACTTTACAGTGATGTTGTTAATGGCACGACAGTCTAAACACATTCTTCAGCTGTCATATTTCTTTGGGACTAGCAAAACAGGCACAACACATGGACTCATGCTCTCATTTATGTGTCCCTTCTCCATTAGCTCAGTAACTTGCTTTTGCAACTCCTTGGTATCTACTGGATTGGTTCTATAGGCTGGCTTGTTTAGCAAAGTAAGCTCCCGAAATGAAATCGATTTGGTTTTCAATGCCTCTGATTGGTGGCAATCCTTGAGGACTTTAATATGGAAACACATTTTTGAATTCCTGCAAAAGAAGTTTAATCTTGCTAGGCATTGCCTAAGCAGCTCATTCAAGTTAAAACAACCTTTAAAAAAAAGAATAAGTTTGTAGAGTGACTTCCCTTTGGATTTTTGATCAAGAGGTTGGTGGATGGTTTCTCTTTGGGAGCAGCTTGAGCTTTACTTTTCTTTAGACTGAGTTGATCTTGATATACTTCCTGTGGAGTCAAAGAAAGCTCAAACTGATGCCAAAGATCAATGGCTCATTCAACCTAACAAGACGAATCTACAACAAAACTCATGAATCTGAGGTAAGTATTCTTATTTTCAAAAATATTTTTATCCCAAATCACACAGATATGATTCGCTTGTCTTTGCCAAAAGAGTAAAATGCAGGTTTTGAAGCAGCCAAGAAAAATCCAAGAAGAACCACAAGGATAGAGGAAGACAAACGACTCAAGCCATCTGATTTGGACCAAGATAAACATCAAGATATCATCAGCTTCATACTGATCAAAGAAGCATCACCAAATGCAACCTATAAATCCAAAATGAAGCCAAGGATTGCAGATCATTTCAAAAAGATCAATGAAAACAAAATTGATCTCCAACGTAAGTACAATGAGAGTTCTAGCTCTAATGTTACTAACTTAGTTTTATTTTGTCCAGAAGAAACAGATTTTGAGGTCAAATCATTTTTAAGTGGAAGAGGATGATGTGATCATGGCTAGCATGGAGACTAGAGAAGCTGAGGAGGGTGAAGCACAAGATGATTCAGAGCTTGAGGAGGTCAAAGAAGGAGAGATGGAGCAACTTGTAGCAGAGGATACCAAGGAAGAAGAAGAAAATGACTTAGACGTTCCACCAGGTTCTATGACTCGGTCCAAAGCTCAAAGGTTCCATCAAGCGTTCCACAAGCTACTACACTCTATCCAAAGCAACCTTGAGTGTGCTAATCCAACATCATTGGTTGTGATACAAACCACTTAAGAGATCATCAAGAGAGGTGTTGTGACTTGCACTCTTTTTCCCTTGGTTTGGTTATGTCCCATTGGGTTTTCCAAACAAGGTATTTAATGAGACTTATTCACAACACTCTAATAAAAGCCTCTTGATGAAACTTAGGCTTATTTCTATCATAAAAGTCGTCCAAATAAGTTTAGGAGTCATTTCCAATAAGTCAAACTTTGTTTTAATGTTTTTAAAAGTTTCCAAGACAAGCCTTTATTGTTCTGAGTTAAGGCTTTGTCTCCCCTTCTTCTTCCCTTTATAATTTCGTGTTTTCTATCTGTAAAACTTATCAAACCTTTTATTATCAAAATTCTCTCTAAATTGTTTGATCAAATACTTTCCTTGTTTAGTTGTATTCGGATCTTGCATCCTTGCACAAAAACAAGTTTCTTATCTAAGGTATTCGGATTTATCCTTGTCTAAGATAAGCCACATAAACTTCTAGGATTCTTTTTTTATCCTTCCCTGGGCGTTTCCCATTGAATCATCATCCATCAAATCCATTACATCCATCCACAGAAGCATTCATCACCATTGCAGCACTTGTTTCATCATCTTCTATTGCGTGCCACTCACTGAATAAACTCTGAATCATCAACCAGCCACTAAGAGCATCAAAGGGAGAAGATCCTTTCACCTAGGATCACACATCAAGTAGTATTAGAGCAAACTTTGTGCCAGGTTGTGTTGTTTCTTACCTGATCATCTTCTTAAACAGTTTCTGCAATTTTATGACTTTTGAACTCCTGCAGATTCATGAGTTTTAGGATCAAAACCTGTTAGATTCTTGTTTATTTGGGTCTAATTAGTCTAGATTGTGCTTTGAAATTACTGAAAAAAACATAAGAGAAATCAAAAATCTTAGGGAGAAAGAGAATGTTTTCTGCAAGTTTTCTGCAACTTTGTGACTTTTAAAATTCTGAGGATTTGCGTTGTTTAGGGTTAAAACAAGTTAGATTCATGTCTATTAAGGTTTTTTATCTCTGAATCATGCTTTAAAATTGATCATACTTACCCAGAATTCACAAAACTCTAGAGAGAGAGCATTAGGATTTATGTAGCCGTCTAGGGTTCTTAGTTCATCATTAGGGTTTCTGTTTCAAATCAGTTTTTGTTGTGTTTTGTTGAATTTTTTTGTGTTTCCTTTGAACAACTAACTTGTTTAAGTGTTTGAATCTCTCATGAACAATGGTGAATTCAAACCAGAAAGAAGAAGAGTCCAGTCATTCTAATGGAGAAGCCAACAATTGAAATCAGTTTTTGTTAGATGCTTTCATAGCTAGATTTACTGCAGAGATGAATCAACAATTCATTGCCTTCAAGAATGATGTAGAACTGATGTGATCCTGGGTAGGATCTAGTCCCTGAATGACTCCAAGAGGTTGTGAAAGTGATGTGATGACCAAGGTTGCGGAAGTGAAGTTATGGTGGTGAAAGTTGCGGTTTTGTGATGCTTGAAGTGGATGGATCCGAGACAAGGATGGAATGAGTGATACTTCTCAAGGATGGTGGAAGATCCTTGGACTATCTACTTGCTCTGTGTGAATAGCATAGGCCAGACACGGTGGGCAAGAGGTGAATTGAAGTGAAACTTCCAAGGGGTGCGAAGATTCCCTTAGACTTTCGACTCTTGAGTGGAATGGAAAAGTGTTCCAAAATTTCTTGTTCAAGAGGATGATCAAACGAGTTTAAGAAGAAGATTTGATAATAAAATGTTTGATGATCTGAATAGAGGACCAAGAGGTCTTACATATAGTGTTCAGCGTGCATAGGAAATAGCTAAAGACTTAATGAAATCATTAAACACACAAAGACTAAAGATTAAAGACTAAACATTAATGAAAGCTTGACTAGACTCTTGATATCCTCTTCATGCACGAAATTTATAGATAGAATTGGGCTTGGGTTTCCATCAAGAGGCTTTATTAAAGTGTTGTGAACAAGCCTCATTAAAAACCTTGTTTGGAAAATCCAATGGGACAAAACCAAACCAAGGAAAAAAGAGTGCAAGTCACAACACCTCTCTTGATGAATTGTTTAGGTGGCTTGGATCACAACTAGGGTCGTTGGATTAGCACACACTAAACTGCCCTAGATGGTGTTGAGAAGATGCTGTAGTGTTGTCTTAAGTTTGGCTTGCTTGGATCGGGTAATAAGGCCATTGAAGATTTGTAGAGTTTCTTCTTCAGTATCCGTAGGTTATAGCTGCTCCTTAGCTTATTCATTGGCTTCTTCCTCCTCTGGTTCTAGTTGCTCCATTGCTTGAAGTTCCTTGATGGCCATGCTCACATCAAGAACCATACTTTACAGAAAGGCGAAGGAGAGAAAAAAGATCCCCAAGGAAGAATTGTGATCAGATAGAATCATCCAGATACAAAGAAACTAATCACTATGTTCATCTTAAAAACTCTTCTCAAGGCAACAACAAAGGGTCTAAACGTGCACAAGAAGGCAGAGAACATCAGCAAGGAAACTTAGAACAACAACAAAAATCTATAGATCAAGCAGGCCATGATTCATATGGCCATGTTAAACAAAGAAGTATTGAGAAAGCTAAGCAACTGCGGGACCACTTAAGAAGACAAACGCAAAATAAAGAAGTGGAAACGCAGGTGCTGGAGGCATTTAACTCTGTGAAGATTCACCAAAACAAGAGTCTAGCCGTTCCCCACTCTATTTCTACTAAAACAACTAAGAAGAAAATGAGTTGTTCTAAGGAGTTTTGAAAAAGAGATAAAGAGCAACCAAGGCAGTCATGTTCATATTCACATACATCTTTGGAAGCTAAGTATGATCTTTCCTTGTTTCAAATTGATTTTGTGCATGAAAAACTAACTCAATTGAAACCGGTGCAACCGAGTAGGATTGTTTCTATTCCACAGGTTTCACTAGAAGAATCACCAGTTGATACACAAAGCAGTGTTGGTTAATGACTTGGAGCAACCAATCCACTATGTCCAAAAACCAGCCCTTATGTTTTTTCCTTTTGACTACCAAAGAAAGCATTGTAAGGAAATTAATTTGGTTAGGATTGAGCCTAATATGTTTATATTGGTTTTTTCTCAAGAGAAAAAACGTTTTGGTTTAGGAAATGTGAAGGAATTTGTGTTTCAAAATCTGTTTTTGACAAAATGATTCCAAACCTTGAAACCATTAGCTTTGAAAAGTTCTTTAAACCAAAAGGTTTTATGTTTGATAAAATCCATGAATTTGAATCTTCTTTGCGAGTTTCTTCGTATAACAATTCATTTGAGCTGATTAGAACTAAAACTGAATGTGCATTGGTTAGAACTTGGTCTGATTGGAATGAACGTGGCGCACAAGTTTTAACTAAATTTGTCAAGTTTTAGCTTTGGTGCCGAAGTTTTAGCTCCGGTGCCGAAGATATAGCTCTGGTGCCGAAGTTTTAGCTCCGGCGCCAAAGTTTTAGCTCTGGTGCCGAAGTTTTAGCTATTGTGTACAATTTTTAGCTAAGTTTGACAAGTCTTATCTCTGGTGCCAAACATTTAGCCATGGTGCACAAGTTTAAGCTAAGTTTGACAAGTTTTACCTATAGTGCCAAAGTTTTAGCTATGGTGCACAAGTTTTAGCTAAGTTTGGCAAGTTTTAGCTAAGTTTGACTAGTTTAAGCTATAGTGATTAAATTTTAGCTATAATGCACAAGTTTTAGCTAAGTTTGACAAGTTTTAGCTCTGGTGCCAAACATTTAGCCACGGTGCACAAGTTTAAACTAAGTTTGACAAGTTTTACTTCCAGTGCCAAAGTTTTAGCTATGGTATACAAGTTTTAATTAAGTTTGAGAAGTTTTTGTTCTAGTATTAAAGTTTAGCTATGGTGCACAAGTTTTAACTAAGTTTGACAAGTTTTATCTATAGTGCCGAAGTTTTAGCTATGTACATTTAAGCTTTTAAACAATAAGCTTTAATGGTCCAAAAAAAATAGAAAAAAACATCTTCAACTAGTGGACCAAGATCTTAGAGGATCTTAGGCTCTTGATAACCAGAACGAGAATAGCTTAGTGTAGCCTTTGATACCACAGCGAGCTAATAGGGTTTCTTTGGTTACACGGTCTATTCGATTAAATAGAGTTTATGGGTCTTGCAAAACCAAAGAGTGTAGTCATGAGTTCCTCTATTTCCACATAAGGTAAAGTGTTGCTTAAGCTTTCTCTTTACCGAACATGATTTTACCGAAAGCCAGGAGATGAGTGAATTCCAGTCAAAGAAAACTACATAAGACTGATGTAGGCGTGTTGCTTAAGCTTTCTCTTTAACGAACATGATTTTACCGAAAGCCAAGAGATGAGTGAATTCCAGTCAAAGAAAACTACATAAGACTGATGTAGGCGGTGCATCAAAAGGTATGAGAACTCGCAATGAATGAGAAGATGATCTCTGGTTTCTTCTTCGCTTCAACAAAGACAATACACTGCGTCTATTGAGCCACCCCAAGAGCAGAGCCTATGCTTCACATGGAGACGATTTAAGTGTGTAGTCCAAAAGGTGAAAGCGTATTTCGGGACTGCACCCTTAAACCATACCGCATTTTCCCATTCAACCGGAGAGGCTCTTCATCTCAACAGTTCCCAAGTTATAAAGTTGTAGAACCGTCCATGCGGTCGTCTGAGGTTTCCCAATAGAAACCATCTTCCATATGAGCTTTCGTAATATCAATATAGTATAGAAAACCACATCGACTAACATATCGAGCTTTGCATTTCTCCTTCTCCTCATCGAGAAAGACCATTCCCCATTCACTAAGATGTTGCTAACCTTTGCTCTTATGTTAAATCCTAGCCATCGAGGTCCATCATCTCTTGTCACCTCAATTAGTGGTCTAATGTCTGTCCAATTACCATACCAAAAACTCACAGAGCTTCCATGGTCAACAGTACAAGAAAGGAGACTTTTAGTTGCTTTCCTATGATCAAGTAATGATTTCAACATCCATGAAGAGGTTCCCTTTCTATTAAGAGATCAGAAGTTATCATCCTTTATTTGGTGATTGTGGTTTGCTTCAGATTCAAACATCGGTTCCATGTTTTTTAGGTCTTTCAAGCCAAAGCCTCTTTCGTCTTTCGAGAAGCAAGTATTACCTCAAGCTACTTTTACAAAAGCACTTTTGTCGAGTTTTCCATCCCAAAGGAATCTACTGCAAATACTCTAAATTTCCTCAAAACAAACCTTAGGTAAGATGAATGCAGAAAACCAAAAGTTGAGGGTTGTATTTATAGAGAATACCTCATCCGGATTAGTAGACCAGGTGGTTGTGTTATCCAAATACGACTGGTCTGGTTGTGGTTTGGTTGCTTTGGCTTAGTTGTGGATATGATCGTCTCCACACTTACGTGCTTTTTACCTACCTTTATGTCATTTTTTCCAACTAGCACATCGTGCACTCCTGAGATGTCTATGATCCGTAACATATGGATACTAGAGGCGTGTCATACTATATTTCATTGGATGGCATAGTCCTTCGGCGTGCTTTTCACTGTTATTGAGATGCGGGTGTAGCTCAAGTAGTCCTCATCACATGTGGGTTCCTCACACGTAGGTATGTATTAGCGTTATCAACAAGTTTTCGAACAGATACACCATATCTAATATGGGTTGTGATACTCAACCCGTACTATATTTTTCTCATGTATGCGCTCCACAGGTTGGACTGCCTCGCCTTTAACGCATCTCCAGGCCGAGAGTAAACCCCGCCTGAAAGGACGCCAGGGGAATGACCCATATGCTCTGTACACAGGTTCGTAAATCCATTCAACTAGATTATAACATATACCTTGCGTAAATATTATATACTTTTAAAAATTTCATTTAGTTATTACTAGTAATGAATAAAATATGTTGAATTTAAACGAATGAAGGAGAAACATATATTTATTTGTGTGATAATTTGTAAAATTCTAATCACATACAAAATACGTTATCATTAATATATAATTTGGCAAATGATTGTATTTAGTTTTTAATCACCATCAATTAAAATCATTACAATTCTATCTTTTCTTTTCTTTTCTTTTTTTCAACCAAACGTTAATTAATTTAAACACCACAACCCTATTGATACCCCAACCAGGAGGAAGAATTTACATATGAGCATTCTAAAAATATAGAATTCTTGAAGATTGAGCCAAACAATCGGCCCTTACATTACAAAGACAAGAAATGCAAGAAATAGAAAAAAAAAGGTAATTGAACTCGGAGGAGACCAATCTCATCTAAAAAATTAGAGAAAACGGACCACTCCTCAGGAGACTTTACTATGGAGACCAATTCTAACTTTTTTTATTCACTTATAAAATTTTAAAACATTAGGTACATGTAGAAAAATTTATTTTAACTTAGATATTTTGAATTTTCATAAAAAATTAAACATACAAAGTTAAAATATTTATTTTGTGACTGTAATTCAACATCGTCAACAAGTTTAATTATTTCGAAACATCAAAACATGATTCATGTTATCTCTTTTTTTCATAGTCAAAGTGTAACAAAAATATATTTCTAAAAATTAAACTAATATTGATGTAAATTAAATTAAGTTTTTCTTTACGTTATGAAAAAGATTTTGGCACGTATAATAAATTATTTAGAATTTAATGATGTACAATGTTTTGATTGGTCGCAAAATTTAAAAGCTAGTGACGTGGTCTTTAAGATATTCATTGCTCGACACATAAACTAATGTTCTATCTGTCTCAAATTAAAAAGTCGCGATTCCAGTGGCAGCTACTACATGTTAAAACGGAGATATAGTTATATAATTTTCTATTATAAATTGATAAATGTGTAATACAAGTGAAATAGATACCAAAATGGTATCTAAATACTTGGAAAATAATTTAATAATATTTTAAATGAGTTGAAATCTATAAAAATAAGTTGTTATCATGTATCACTTTGTTTGACAACTAGAGCTAATTATGGCCTTTCGTATCTTCCTTTAATGATTAAAATCCTAGAAAACTAGGAATTATGAAAGATGCTACAGTAATTAAAAGGGCTCTCAACGAAGAAGGATCTATGATATAAGCTCTAAAATGGAAGCATAAAGCTCTACGATTATTCTTATCACAACCTCAGCTCTAAAGGCTTTGAAGGTTCCACACTTTTACATATAAATTCTCACTATTAGGTTACATTATTTGATAATATCATTGATAGAAAAAAGAACGCTTATATATATAGAAGGCAGAGGTTCATACAAAATGTTGTAAATATCGAGCAGACTCTAGAAGAATAAACAAATGATTTGCGAAGAACATAGAGAGTAAAACAAGATATTTGGACAAATACCCTTTGTCTAAGATTTCTTTTTTAAAATGTGGGTTACATAATACAAACCCTTAAATCTCTTTATATATGCCTCAAATTCGATACAATAAAGAAAAAAAAGAACCAGCGAGTTCTTTCCGTTCTCTCGACTTAAGGAAACCCTAACTGAGAAGGGTCTCACTACCTCCACTCTTATATTATAAGTCACCTTAAATAATAGTAAGCATGTACACGAGAGTTACGTGTATAGGAAATTAAAGATGTATGAATGCTAATTGTAGGGACGATTAAAAGATGACCGATATCTAATTGATACACTAATATTTCCCCTCAAAAAGAAGCACCGAAGGTGATACCGATCTTGAATAGTGGCGTTTGAAAGCGAGAACGAGATAGAGACTTTGTTAGAGAATCTGCCATTTGATTGATGGAAAAATTGATAATCTAAGGCAATTTCATACGGGAATGAAAGACCAGTTTGGGCTGAGGTATCACATAGACAACACGGTTATTATGGGTTGATCAACACTTACAAGAAGGTCAAATGTATCACATAGACAGCACGGTTACATCGGAATTTTGGCATTAGTTGAGACGCCTCCAAATGCTATCTCAATATCTAACATCTTCCAAAAGATAGATATGGATGTTATCTTCGACATCCAATTCATTTCGAGTCAATCCGATCTACGGTTATTGAGGTATTCAAGTTTCTATGAAAAGTGTCAGAGCTGTCTAGCTAAACGGGTCAGAATTGGATCCACAAAGATAAGGTCCAGGAGCACCACCGACACCAGTTTGATCGAACTGGTCTTTCAAGATTTTCTTCCATTTGTTGACCGGATTGTCTCATTAATACTAAATGGGCTCCATGATTTGGGTCTTACAATAAACAAGAAAAGAGGAAACTAAAGAATAGAGTTTGGGCTAAAGCCCATAAACAAGAAGATGAAGAACGACGTCGTGTGAGTCGTTGAAGTTAGTTAGAACGGATAAGGTGAGCTGTTCAACTTGGTTTCGCGATTATTCTCCTATATTTTTTCCATCATCTTCTTGTAATCTCTGTTATCTTTTTCATGTTCTTTCATGTAATAAGAACCATAAAAACTTTTAAACACGCAATCATGGATAATTTGATTTGAGAGCACCGCCTCTTACGAGTTGTACCCAAATTCTTTGGGGGGGGGGAGACTCGTTAAATTCTCTGTGTCTTTACGTTACCTTTGCGTTTCGAGTGAGTTGAGAGATCGATCCATCTAAGAGAAGAAGAGCTTCCGCTCTTACACCTTCCAATCTGTATGTACTCTTACCGTCTCCACTTTTGCAGTGAGAGAGTTGCCGTAGAGCATCCTTTAAATGGAGAATACTTCTTGTATCAGTGAGAAATAACTTGAATCCTCATAAATTCAAATAGCTTTTTGGCTTGAAAATAATTTTTAACACATACACCCAAAAGAATCCAAGTTCGAATAAAAATTTCAAACTTGCTTCAAACGAAAAAAAAATCATAAATTGTGCTTTCTATGGTATATGTGCACTGGTAGCAAAATCAGTTGAATTATGTTATAAGAAGGTAGAACACAACAAACCTTCACGTAAAAACATTTTGGGACCACAAGAACTTGGTTTCAAAATTTAACTAACTTGTAGATTATCGATGAAATTAGTTTGATCTACCTTACAAATGATATTCAAAGTCCACATGTGTAAATGCTCGTGATCTTACCCAAGAAAGACTGCAGCTTCGAGAAACAAAGTTCGTGTCTGAAATTAGTCTGAGAAAACTTTCCAAACATAGACATGGGTTGTAAATAGTTGCTATTAGAGGAATCTATATATAAAAAATTTTTGGTAATCTTTTTTCATGAAACCACATCATTAATTTAAGTGCTACAATTGTGCCACATCAACTACATTTTATATTTGGCAAACTTATTTCCGGATAAGAAAAAAAAATGTCTTAGTCATGATGTTTTATTACCATCTAAATTAATTATATAAAACATTAATGCTATAGTTACAGACCAAAAATAAAAACCATAGAAAATTTTCTATGTACCAACAAATTATCTAAAACATTCACACTTCAAATCTTTTAGAATAGTCTTTTAAAAGATGGTAAAAACACATACATAGTTTTTTGTAATCCTTGATATTCTTAAAAAAAAAATCAAATTTCAAAGATGATAAAAAAAAATACAGAGAAAGAAAAATCTGTTTCTAAAGAAAGTCAAACTCACCATATAGATGTTAAGAATTCAAAGAGAAATAATGCCATGCCTCGGGTAACATCTTTGCGTAGGAACCCATGTATTCTTATGTAAGCTACAATATTACATACATAGTCTTTTGTGATGCTTGATACTCTTAAGGTTTGCAAGAAATTTCAAAAACGCAGCAACTGTGACTATCTAACTGATATCTCATAAACACAATTGTAAAGGGAAAGAAAAATAAAATACAATTACTATAGGATTATGTTGATGAATCAATTATATCCGAGATTATGCATACCACTAACACGAAACGAATAATCATAATGATCATCATTTCCGTCGTGTTCTTCTCTACCGGAGAAGTTATTCTTTAGGTTACGGAATAATTTACCGTCTTTTCGGACAAGTGCAAATCCAGCTACACCAAATATACTCGCGATAGATAAATGCAAAAACTCGTTCAAAAAACAAACCCTAAATCTTTCGTTGAGGATACAAAGCGTTGCCTTTGAACTAGAACCTCCGTCCCAAGCCATAGTCAGAAAAACAAGATAAAAACATACAGAGCTAGAATTCGTTTGTTGTCTCTAACCTTTTATTGAATCGTTAGCCAACCGGTTTACCGTTTATTGGCGGTTTGTTGTTATTGGTGCTTTGTTGTTTATTGGCGGTTTTCTGTTTAGGTTTGTAATGGTTTTTACGGATTTCAAAGACTAATTTGAACTGCATATATAACTTATGCTGCATTTATACAGATTAGATTGATTGGTTTATTTTTAAAAACATTGTTTAAGTGTGAAGTAAATAATATATGTTTCTATCATATTTTTTAAAAAATGTATTGATATTTAACAAAAGTTTATAATTTTGAAAAATTAACAAAAAAGTTAAAAAAAACTCAAACAAAAATTATATTTTATGTCCGATTAAAAAAATAAAACACCGTCCGAAACGCGGATCTCTCACTAGTAAATTTAATAAAGATTAATGTAATAGAAATAAATGTAATAACTGATAGATAAATAATTTGATTCTACTCATTCTTCTTAAAAATATTAGAGGAACGAGTTTTAATTTTTTTTTAACAATTTCAATTATTTTTTTCAATGGAATTAGTGAAATCTTTTTTTCAGTGTTCTTTTCAAATTGTAATTTTATATAGAAACATCATTTTCCACCATTGTATAACCTTGCACCCATTGTATAACTTCGACTACTTCAATAGAGTACACAATGAATAAATTTGCTTGCATACATATTTAAACCCGAATTTCCCTCCAACCGGCTCAAGACAACAAAATTCTACAAAGAGAGGTTCGCGAACCATCTAAGAAAACGAAGACGTAGCAGAAAAAAGGTGAGATGAGTAAGATTGGGTAACTTTTGTATCATTCTTGAACGGATTATAAAAGAAAACAATGACTGGTTTGATTGACAAACGGTTTAGATAATAATTTACAATATAGTTCTTCGATAACTTGTTTTTGGCAATATTATTCTAGTATTAATTTATTCTAATGTTCCCCCATCATTTATAATAATTATCACATCCCAAACAGCAAAGCTCTGGATAACAAATCAACTAAAACGTCATAGAAAGATTGGCTCACAAAACTAAAAGATATCCATCCACTCATACGACAATGTTCAACAACTAGTACCATTTCTGGAAGATTGAAAATATATTTGAGAAACGAAGAGAGACACAGTAGCAAATTTGAAAACAAAACAAAAAGGTAAAAAGAGGAAACAGCTTAGAAGAGTGATGTTCCCTTTCCTTTCTTGTCTCCACCGATCTCGAAGTGCTTGCACCTCTGCAAAACCACACACATATATAAGAATAATGATCTGAGACTATAAAACCACACACATGTCTCTCCATTACCTTAATCGGGTGCTGCGAAACATGCTTGCAGCTTTGGCACTGAAGCCTCAGGACAATCTTCTTGGTTGTCTTAGCCTGTTCCAGTCATATTACAATAACCAGATCATTGGAATCAGATTCAAATGATTTCAGTTGTAGAACACATTCTACACTGATTTGATGTTACCTTCTTGTGGAAGACAGGCTTGGTCTGACCACCATAACCAGACTGCTTGCGGTCATAACGACGCTTTCCTTGAGCAGCGAGACTATCTTTGCCCTTCTTGTACTGCGTCACCTTGTGCAATTGGTGCTTCTTGCATTCCTTGTTCTTGCAGTAAGTCTTCTTAGTCTTGGGGATGTTCACCTACCATTCACAACACCAACTTCGAATTAATTTCCACAATAGATGGTTTCAACAACAACAAACATAATTGGTTGCAATCTTATGATCTAACTAATAACTTATAAAATAGGCCAGGTTCTGGTTTCCTGCTTCACCAAAGAATCAGAGCTGACATGCGGCAACACAATTGGAGATCTCGCTACTCAAATCGTTAAACTCTAATCAAGTTGTTAACTACATGGTTCTCGCACTTCTAATAACTGAATTACAGCAACAAAAATGAAGAGATTCATACAACACTATATCATTTTTGACACTCGATGAACTAATCCCTTCTCATAGACAGTGAACTGAATTATAAATCGACAAACTATGACAAAATCATAACAGAGAATTAGACCCTATTCTTCGATTTAAGAAGCAAAGTACTCAATGAAAAAAAATTACATAACAGATCTATAAACAATAATTTCGTCAGCTAATCTTCCTTATTCACAAGTATCTTTCTGAATATCTGGGAAACCAAACGGAGTTCTACGAAAAATCATGCGACCTCTTAAACTAGAAGAAATTAAGAAGCAAAGGGACTCACCATTTTCGCTTTTGGTGCTCTTCGATGAAACTCGTGCCGTCGATAGCCGCTGCCCAAAACACACAGAAAAACCCAACGGAAGTGTTTATAAGAGAGAGTTTGAGAAACCCTAGTGCCTTTGCGTGCGAACTTTGGAGTTCTCTATTAACATAAAGGCCCATTAGTAATCAACGATAGGCCCATAGTACAGAGATTTTAAATTTCCCTTCACCTTTTTAGAAAAGGAACAAAGAATATTTTAGTTGCCGAAAATAAAAAGAAAAATATATTGTTTAATATCGCTTGCCCGTGCACAAAAACTAGCCGTTTAGAGATACAACGGTTAGGTTGTTTTGTTCAAACTTGAAACCTCGAGAAACCCAAACCCTAGATCCCATTTCAATTCCACTCTCAATCTCTCTCTCTCCTCTCTGTATGCGAAAAAGAGAAACACGAATTGAACCTGAAACAAATCTTGAAGAAAGTCTCCTACAATGGCACCGACGCCATCCTCTGCTAAATCGAACCAAAGTCAATTGACCGTAGTGAGAACCCCGCAAACCAAACAACGCCTCAATTTCCAGTCGAACAACCCAAGAACCCCAAACCCAGATGCTGGATCTAAAGACCAAACTCCACCGGAGCATCCAGTCGAAGTAATCGGGAGGATCCGAGATTATCCAGATCGGAAGGAGAAACCAGCTTCGATCTTGCAGGTCAACCCAGATAACCAGACGGTCCGAGTCCGAGCTGAAATCGGGTACAGAGATTTCACACTGGATGGGGTTTCTTTCTCGGAGCAAGAAGACATCGAAGAGTTTTACAAGAAGTTCATACAAGAGAGGATCAAAGGAGTGAAGGTCGGGAATAAATGCACAATCATGATGTACGGACCTACTGGTGCGGGAAAGAGCCACACCATGTTTGGATGTGGGAAGCAACCCGGGATTGTGTACCGCTCCTTGAAGGACATTTTGGGGGATTCGGATCAACAAGGTGTTCTGTTTGTTCAGGTCACTGTTCTGGAGGTCTATAATGAAGAAATATATGATCTTCTCTCAACCAATACTAGCAACAATTTAGGAATTGGTTGGCCAAAGGGAGGATCTGGTTCTAAAGTAAGTTTCTGATTCATTATATCACTGGTGGTTTCCTTTTGTGTCGACCAATATCTCAAGGCTTCTACAAATGTTGTTTTACAGGCCAGGCTTGAAGTAATGGGGAAAAAGGCAAAAAACGCAACCTTCATTTCAGGGACAGAGGCTGCAAAAATCATTAAAGAAATCGTCAAAGTGGAGAAACGGAGAATTGTGAAAAGCACACTTTGCAATGAAAGGAGTTCCCGAAGTCACTGCATGGTTTGTTTGTCTTTTATCATCTTCTCGACTGAAATTGAAGCATATGTAGTTTACAACTTATAAGTAATTACTGTCTGTTTTGCTCTGTAGATCATACTTGATGTACCAACTGTTGGGGGAAGATTGATGCTTGTTGACATGGCTGGTTCAGAGAATATAGACCAGGCTGGACAGACCGGATTTGAAGCAAAGATGCAGGTAACGTTTTGCTTTCTCTCAAATTCATTTTGATTCTATCAACGGTAACTGACCTGTGTTTCTCTATTCAACAGACAGCTAAGATCAACCAGGGAAATATTGCACTGAAGCGAGTTGTGGAGTCTATCGCAAATGGAGACTCTCACGTGCCCTTTAGAGACAGCAAGCTGACCATGCTGCTCCAGGACTCTTTTGAAGACGACAAGTCAAAGATTCTAATGATATTGTGTGCAAGCCCGGATCCAAAGGAGATGCACAAGACTCTCTGCACTCTAGAGTATGGGGCAAAAGCAAAGTGCATTGTTCGTGGGCCTCATACTCCGAAAAATGACAAGTATGGGGGTGAGGAGTCTTCTTCTGCTGTGATTTTAGGATCAAGAATAGCTGCAATGGATGAATTTATATTCCAGCTCCAGTCCGAGAAGAAGCAACAAGAAAAAGAAAGGAATGATGCACAAAAGCAGCTGAAGAAGAAGGAAGAGGAAGTTGCTGCTCTACGATCCCTTCTAAAACAGAAGAAGTCATGTGGTACCAATGAAGAGGAGATCAAAGAGAAAGTAAACCAGAGAATCCAACTTCTGAAATCAGAACTAGATAAGAAACTGGAGGAACGTCAAAGAATGGCGGACGAGTTAGTTGAGATGGAGAGAAGGAGAATGGAGGAAAAGTATGTGCAGCAGCAAGAGGAACTGGAGATGTTGAGGAGACGGTTACGGGAAATAGAGGAAGAGCTCCAGTGCTCAAGGGAGAAAGGAAGTGGTGATGAAGAAACTAGTGGGTTTGCCAAAAGACTCAGGAATCTTTACTCTGATGACGATATGGTGAAGTCAATGGATCTTGACATGGGTGATCCAGAGCCAGTCAAGCAACTTGTATGGGGAGGAGTTAGCAGCAATTTAACTCAGCCACTGCCTTCAGAGAATATGCTTCCGCCTGACCGGGTATGCCTGAGCACTGTCTTCGAAGAAGAAGAGGAAGAGGTTGAAGAAGAGGAAGAGAAAGTGATAATGGAGGACAAAAGCATCTGCTTGGTAACACCAATGGCTAGTTTGGGTAAAGAGAACTGCTTCAACAGTGGAGGGGACAAAGAATCAGCCTCGTCTAGAAAGTTGAGAATTCAAAACATATTCACCCTTTGTGGGAATCAGAGAGAGCTGTCCACTCAACACATTGACCAGGAAGAGGAGAGAAAAGATGATCAGTTGTTTCCTAAAACGAACAAGGCTGAAGCATTAACATTAGAAGAAGCACTGGATGAAAGTAACAAAGGGCAGATAGATGTGTATGTGAAATGGGAAGCAACTACCGATAACCCTCGAAAGCAGCTCATAGCAACGCTGAGAGTTACAAAGGACGCAACACTAGCTGACTTGAGGAAGCTTATCGAGATCTACCTTGGATCTGACAACCAAGCTTTTACCTTTCTCAAGCTTGAGGTAATCAAATAAACCCCTAAACCCAAGAAGCAGAGAAAGCTTCTTCATTTTTTTATATGTTTGATGATTCTAATTGCAGTTTTCATTTCCATGTTTATAGGAACCATGTGGAGCTCAAGTGGCAAAGGAGAAAGAATCAACAGTTCAAGCTAGGAGCTTGCCTTTCTGCAACGGACAAGCTTACCTCGCTACTCTGAGACCCGGAAAGAGCCAAACACCAGCAAGTCCACTTCCACTAACTCCAATAGAAAACAAGATGCCAAGAGTGAGTCCGAACCACCAAGTTGATGAACACGTAGCTCATCTCAGCTCCACCCCATTCATCACTCGCAGAAGACATTAAAGTTTTCTTTTTTCTGTTCCAAGGCATCTAGCCTTAAAGATGTAAAACCTTTTGTCTATTTCTCGTGTTTTGGAGATGAAAACTATATATGTACGACCACTTCCATAGATATATTCTACGTACTATATGATATTTCAGCAGAAGCAAAACATATGTTTGTACAATTCATTATCTGGACTGTCAAAATCTTTCATGAATGTCTTGAGACGTTAGTTTTGAATATTGCGGTTTCAAAATTATCTTGAGGCGCTGAAAGGATTTCAGAAAACAGAAGCCCAAGTACTCATTCAAGTTACAGTTTTAAGGAATATATGAACATTCTCTTGTCTCAACACAATGCGTTTGTGAATCACTAAGGGTAAAAAAACAATGCGTTTTTTCCATAAATTGGTTCGTGATCACTATTCATCATAGGCTCATATTGGCTTGTACATCACTCTCAGCAAATTTCATTTCCTCTTCTTCCCAGAGCCGATGGTAAGGAGTTCGAAGCTTCTAGTGGCATCATCATGCGCAGGCCTTGTGGCTGTAGAGGATGCCTTGGATTTATAGCTCTGTTGAACCCGTTGGGTTGTGGCGAGACGTGATCCACTTGAAAATAGACGGCTTGAGCGGTTCTCGCTCGGCTCAGCTGATGATCCACCAGGTCTGCTGCTTGACACCACACATCTCCTTGAGCTACTTCCATTTCGAGACGAAGAACGGTGTCTATCAGACTCCTGCTGCATGTGAAGCCGACAATATGATAAAATAACCACTATTCATGATTGATTTACACAGGATGGCCAACGAGCAACAAAAACTAACCGGTTGTTTGGCAGGAGAGGGTGTACCATCCGAAGATCTTTGTCTGGAGCGATCACCATGAACATTTCGTCTGGTGAATGCCTCGATTGCACCTGAGAATCTTTCTCGGAGGTCCTGTCCCACTAAACATATTACAAAATTAACTTCTCAGCTTTTGAATCTTCCACAAACTCTCTGGACAGCGCTCAAGGAGAGTCCTAGCTTCTAAGCAACCAAAAAGTCTCAACACTCAGTCTCAGAGTTTGCAATCTAAAAGAGTAGATACTTCTCCTTTTTACTATCCCCTCCAAGATTAAGAGACAAATAGCAACAACGTACCTGTAGGCTTTTCGGCTCTTTCTGCAGATGGTCCTGGAGGATCCAAAGCTGCTCTTGGAGTTGGCTGTAGTGAACGATAGACATAACAATACCAGGGCAAGATTATTGGATTATTGAGTTGTTGGGAAATTCGGTTCTTGATATGTGAATCAATAGTAGAGCGTACTAACCCTTGGTCTCGAACTAGAGCCAGTCTGAGGATATTTTAAGATTGTCCAATCAAAAACATAGTCGAGCTGATAACCTGTATAGTTTTATTCCATCAAATACAAACAAACAAGCTACGGGTTATTCTTCTGTAAGTCCCACAAAAAAACCCATACACACAAGTTTCTAACCTTCACGTATGAACAGGTCCCTGAAAAGTCTTCTCAGATATGAATAATCTGGTTTGTCCTCAAATCTCAATGATCGACAGTAGTGGAAATACGAGGTGAACTCTGATGGATATGACTTGCAAAGAACCTTCAAATAGTAAAACCATGCTATGTTACCGGACATCTGAAAACTTTTTAACCGCTTTCTAAAACTTAACAATGATATACCTCTACAGGAGTAAGCATCTTCTTTTCACTTATCTTGTCATACTTCTGCTTCTTCGTACCAGCTTTTAAACCTTGCCACGGAAGACTGAAACAGGAACAGACATAGACTCAAGTTCAAGGATTTTTAATTTCTTTAACAATTTATCAGCTAATATGGAACCAAGAAGGTTTCCCACCTTCCTCGTAGAAAATACATCAACACATAACCAAGCGACTCCAGATCATCTCTTCTACTTTGCTCTGTAAGCATATGCATAAGAGATGAGTCAGCAAGGAAGACAAGAGTTGTATACTGCGTAAAAGAAAGCCACTCAGATGTCTGAGATGAAAGCAGCTCTTACCAATCCCAAGGTGCGTGTTGACGCTTGCATAACGAGCAGTTCCTGTAAGATTCTTGTTTTCCCTGTAAAATAACAAGCAAACTGGCATAAAGCAAAGTATCGAATATCCAAAAAGGCGGGGTAAGAGTTCTGAGATCTCACCTGTATGGTATATGCTTTTGTGTCTGAAGATCCTTGTATTTTTTAGCAAGGCCATAATCGATGATATATACCTGAGGTTGAAAACAAATTCAGTAAATCAGACGACTTTATTATAAGAATCAGAAACACTTTCAAGACATACACCATCTGGATTACCTGGTTTGCTTTGCGCCCAAGACCCATTAAAAAGTTGTCTGGTTTAATATCGCGGTGAAGAAAACCCCGCGAATGCATGTACTCAACTCTGCATATCTGCATTTGATTCAATGAAACAATTACCAAGACGAATCTAACATCAAAAAATAGAGGGGTACTTACCAACTGATCTGCAAGCATTAAAACAGATTTCAAAGAAAACTTTCGATTGCAGTAATTGAATAAGTCTTCCAAGCTAGGCCCAAGAAGGTCGATAACCATGCAGCTGTATTCACCCTCGACTCCAAACCATTTGAGATGGGGAACACCGGCTATTTAAACGAAATAAAACCTGTCAAGCTACCAGAGACAGAGAGGGTTGGAGATATAAACCACATGAGAAACACAACTCACTTCCTCCTTGAAGAAACATATATATTTTCGATTCATACTGCAGTTGAGGATGCCTCGTCTTTACAGGTTCCTAGTGGCAAAGAAGCATTTATTTAGAAATGCAGCTTGATAACACCATTTCTTTTCAAATCCAGAGCAGCAACCAATAGGAAGAAGACGAAGAACAAAATAGAGGAATAATGAAACACGAGCACTGAATTATACTTGTGTTTCCAAGAAAAACTAACTTCAATAGTCAGGAAAACCTTCAAATTCATGGGAAAACTTCCTTTCGATTGAGTAAAATTTGAATGAAATAACTAAAATTAAACCCCCTAATTTTTACCAGCTTAACTGCGACTTCTTCTCCAGTTTGGATATTGATCCCTAAAACACACACACACACATACATTAAAGAAAAAGATCAGATTAATGCAAGAAGACCCAGAAGGCGTCAATAGATTGATTGCTTTATTCATACCTAAATAAAGTTCGCCGAACGATCCACTACCAAGTTTCCTACCCAACTTAAACTTTCCGCCAATGGCTTGATCTATCTTCTGATTCCGATCCATCTTTTGATCCAGATGCGCCACCACTTGGAACGACTAAATTAACAAGCCCGTCAGTTAAAGCCAATCGCCATACACCTCAAGACGGTCAAATCTTATATGTTCAATTAGGCAAGCTAAAACAGGGAATCATGAAGTAACCAGGCAGTAACTAAACCTAGAACAAGAAGCACCCAAGCAACACTGATTTTATGGTCAAGTTCAGGACTTTGCAAGAAAGAGAAAGAGAGTGTGTGCTTAAGTATGTTCTTTAATGCAAGACAAAGAAAGCGAGAGGAAGAATCTAGCAGAAGAAAATCGAATTTGAAGAAAGGGAATATGGTAGGATCAAAATTCGGATCTGAGTTTCAGGGAAATTTCTCGAAGAAAGAATAATAAAAGAATGAGGAAAATTTAAGAGGAATGGGGAATTGAGTAACCTTATGGAGTATGTAGGGAAGAGAAAGAAAGGCGAACAAGGACGGACTTCGAAGTAATAATATATTTATCTTGAATCTTTTAATATGTATACCGCTTTTTATTTTTATTTACAAAATACAAACTACTAGTTGATATTCCACACTAAACGTGGGAGAGTTTAGTCGAATTATTATGATCCTCCAACAACCGTTATAGTATATTGCTTGTTCCGCATACCTGAAAAGTTTGATAAGTTTTTGAGTAAAAATTTTTTAAAAAAAAACTTTTTTTTTTAACATCATAAACATTTTTTTATATTAGTCAAAAAAATACCATTTCTACTTATTTGATTAAAACTCACACAATTCATAGCTCCAACTCCTCATCCAAACAACAATACTCTCTATCTTTCTCCTACCTCACTCATTCTTTCTTGGAAACTCAGTTCAATCCTCAAAAGATCTAAAGGCGGAATGGTAGCAGGCACATCAACATCTTTTCTCGCTTTCGCAATGTCCTTATATCTCACCAACTAAGATTTCAAGAATTTATGAATCTGAATTTTACGTTTTTCCGTGGATTTCAATTTTATTTTATGTGGATTATCAAATGATCATGGAAGAGCGATCAAAGCATGTAACGACACGAACGGTTCCAGTAAACCATAGATTGCAACCCAGACTGATTCAAAGCAGCTTATTCTATTTCGATCTAACTTTATATCTACTTTAATAGTAACTGGTTGGTTCACTAATTGCTTAATAATTTGAATATCAAACCGGTTGGATATGCCCCAAACCATCTGTCATTATTTAATATGTAATAGCAAGAATGTAATGGCCAAAAACCTTTAACATTTTCGAAAGAAGTATTATTAGTTGTCTCTATATAACTCTAATAGTTTCCCTCTCCAACATTCTCAAATTCCTTCTTCTGATGTTGTTGTCTTCCCTTCTATTTTCAAATGTGATTAGGTTCTTACAATGTGCTTATATTAGGATGTTACCTAAACTTAATTAGAAAAATAAAATCATGTAGATTGAATAGTTTAAAAATTATGAATAACGACGGGTTTAGTATTTAAATGACGAAAAATTACATGTAATATAATATTGGCAAACCAAAGGATTAAGTTATTTTGGGCATGCATATAAAAATTAAAAAGTTAGCAAAATATTAATTGTAAATCACGAATGTAATTAAAGTAATTATAAGAAATATTTTACACCACATTCATTGTTTTAGCGGTTTGTCACATTTATCCAAAATAAGTACATTTAATTTTGATTTGGACGTCACCATCGAATACCATTCATGCCCGTCTATCCGAATACCAACAAAAAGTAACAAAAAAAACAAAATTTCATGCCACTCTACCAAAAACTTCAACATCCGAGTCTATTAAATCCGCAACAGAGTAGTAACAAACTAACACATAATATTCAGAACAAAGAATAGAGCAACGGAAAAAAATGATAGAGCAACAAAAAAATCTTGAAGTTTTAAACCCAAGTTAACAAATGTAGAATCTCGAGAACAACATAACGATGATGTTTGAATATTTATTGGTTTGCTCCACCTATATTCGATATCATTATCAAAATCAACATTTTAAACAAAATATCAAAAAATAAGGTCTTGTGTATTATTCTGGTACTTATCTTTGAATTTGATGAATTTAGAAAACCGGAAAAAGAACAATGAAGAATATTTTTTTTTTTTCCCATTGAGAAACAAAAATTGTTTCATTCCATAAACATTCGACACGTAGAGATATTTATGGAACAACACTATATTTTTAACAACACTATCTTTTTAACGTTACCATAACATATATGACAAAAGAAAAAATTATGAAAATTATTTAAAAAGATAAAATGTTTTGAAAATTAGAAAATAAAAATTAATTAAATAGAGGATTACCGAGAATCTTTGTAAAGATTGAATTAGTTAAATCGAAAAAAACCCAAAAATGAGAGCTTGACTTATCAACAAAAATACTTATTTTTTAATATATATAGGATCAACTCTAATGCCATAATGTGAAACTATAGTGCAATGTTTTTTATGCAACTTAAACCGTAAGTATTTCGTTAATAAATAACATAATTAGGAAGCATAAAAATGGGTTTAAAGTATAAGATCTAAAATTAAAATAGTATGAACATATAACAATAGTTGGATTTAATTTTAACAAAGTTAAATTTAATATTTAGTAGTTAGTTTTTTTTTTAGAAATATAAAAAAGTAATGATTAAAATTGACAACTATTTTTTTTTATTATTACTGAGAATGAATAAGGAAACGTAAATCTCGGGACATAATGTGGGGGTGATTGGTAATCAAGTTTTAAGGATTTTAAGGACTTTAAAAAAGTTATTAGCCAAAAAACTACCAATCACACTTACACTTTCCTAAAATCACTCAAAGCTCCTTAAATATCTCACATTCTATTTTTCTTTTTTTTTACGTTTCTGATTTTTTTTAAAAAACCTATCAAACATGACTTTCATTTTTTTAAAGTCACAGTTCTTTTTTTTTTTCAAACCTAAAGTCCAAAATCAAAGTTCTAAACAATTGTTTAGGGAAATAAGAGATCAAACGGTTGTAATGAAAATCAAGAATCAATTATGGATATAGCTATTAACTCCATCAATTAATGTAAATATTAATTTTTTCCTATAATAAAAACGGATTGACAATCAAATATTCCAAATATGTTAACAGTGATTTGAACTAATGATTTTGATATTTAGTAAGTTTCTTGAATATGTGACGCCAGTTACGGCCATAACAATACGTTTAAATTTTGTATAGGAACTTTTTTTTTTTAAAGTTAAAGCGGAATTCGGGTAATTTTAATATTGATTTATAATCGTTAGTTGTATGAAGGTTCTATTTTGATATTGTATATTAGTTATTTTGAAAAAATCATAAATAAATTATTTTACCGGTAATGATAAAAGAAATATATAAATGAAATTAAGGCTTATCTTTGTTTTGATTAAAATTGGTTTACCATATCGATAGCTTCTTACAGTGTTAATTCTTTTTCTAGGTTCTAGTACCTAGTAAGATTAACAATTTTAAAAGTGTTGGTGCAAAGTTACAATATTTGCATAATAATGGTTGATATAGATAAAATAGGATTATTTTATTCATCTAAGAATCAAACTGATTAAGTCAAATAATAATTTGCTTTAGTGTATATACCTAGTTTTAATTACATATAAAATATTAGAAAATGAACTCATACTGTAATATCTTGCTTTTATTAATGTTCTAAGTTAAAAATAATCCAAACGAACAAATGTAATTTATAAACAAAAGAAAACATCTAAAAACAGTGCAAGTCTTAAGGGAATAAAAGCAACCGAAGATAGAGAAAGAGAAAGTGAAAAACAGCAAGATTTCTAAAAGAAAGTAAGATCACACAGCCTTGGTTTCTCTTGTTTGATAATTGGCTTAACATGGGCTTCGATAGAGTTCATCTTCGCAGCACACACTTTTTTTGTTACGGATTGAACATCACCATCGGGATCTTCTGAGTTTGATCCACTTTTACATATTGATGTCGAAGTTAGTTGATCAACAACATTATCACTAAGGAGGGGTGGACCCTAGTAAACAAATACAATTGTTAAAAATATATTCTACAAAATAATTCGTCAATTATCATTTATATTATTCTGAATCTTGATAGTTTTCGTATAAGCAATTTGCGAATTTCAAACCATTTTGAATAAAATTTATATCACATCTAAATGAAGTCGTATTAAGAAAAAAATAAAAAAAACAACAGTCAAATTATATTTGATAACAAAAAGCAAATCGTGAATAAAAAATGCAATTTTACTACAAATGATGAATTTTATTTTGTTATTTTTTGGTGGTGTGATCTAAATCTAAAAGGAGTCACGGATATTGTGTGATCAACTCCCCAAACGTTTAAAATATATCTGTATAATTTTAACAAATTTCAAGTAATCTTACAATTCGTATTTGTTGATTCATGAAAGTCACAAACATAAAAGTATTTGAATGGAAGTTTTTATAACATACAAACCAAAAAACAGAGAAAACGTAAAAAATGTGAAAAAGTTTTGGATTTTAAAATCGAACCGAAAACAATGAATTTAAAAAATTGTAAAGATATTTACAATTTTGTTGGCTATAACCGAAATAGATTTGATGGCTTCTGAGAATTTTTTGCCCCCAATGCTTAAAGATTATGACATGAAAGATTGACGAATCCAAAAAAAATGAACCTACAAAAAATTAATCTTATTAAAAAATTTCATCACAAATATCTTAATACTCTTAAAAATGAAGTACAATTAGAAAAATACCCCTACCCTTACAACTAAAATTATATATATTAACAATGGTATTATGGATAAAATAAAACATTACATAAGGGTATTTTAGGAAAAAAATATATTAATCTTCTTCGAATTTCACTTTTATTATTTCGGTAAAACCAAACAAGATCCACGTTTTGTAAAATCTCGGCCGTCGATTTTTATTTCTTCTAATCTTGCCCGTTGATATGACCCGATTTTTTACCCGGTCGTTTAAATCAAAAAAGAAATGCACGTTTGGGCCTTTACATGTAATTAATAGCCCGTTTGATAAAAAAGAAGAAGATGTAATCAATGGCCCATCCGAATTAGTTTTTCAGAGCTATTTCAATTAGATGAAAAAACAATAGATGATTGAGAGGCGATTTCTAGGGTTTTGGTTTCATTCCATTCGATAACATCGATTGAGAGACGAGGTAGTGAAGTTTATGCCGAAGTAGTGAAGTTTGATGATGTGCGAATTGATGACACCGCCCAGGTTTGTTAACTTTGTTTTTTCTTAATCTCTCAGCTAAAGAACCTAAAGCTACTTTTTGAAATTGAAAAACAAAGATTTTCTGAGTGATGTCTTTATTTGAAAATGTCAAGATTAGGTTCCTAATCGAAATCTGTTCGCGATGTAATCGTACATTTCTGCGAACTTAAACTCGGAATTTCGAAGTTTATGAGCATCGTTCGTACTATTGCAAATCTAGATCCTAATGGAAATCTATTCGGGCTGGATGTGATCGTACAGTTTTAGGTTCGGAATCGAAATTCTGTTGAGATGATTTAGGCAACTGCTTCAATTGTTTCGAGTAGAAACCATAATCGAAATATGTTCTCGATGTAATCTCGAAATTTAAATTTCATGAGATCGAGTAACTAAACTAGGAATTCAAAGTTTATGAGAACCGTTTGAACTATTGCAGATTACCTGATCACTGAAAATGGAAGAAGACGCAAGAGATGAAAGGATTTCAGAAACGCATGATTATGTATGTTTTTTAACAGCTTTTTTGAATTTCTCACATAATTATTTGTGGTGGATCTGATTTTTTATTATTTTTGATTGGAAACAATTTGATAGAACGAAGACGAAAAAAGAGTTTTGAGAGATGAAATGAACTTGGATACAAATAACATTGAAGGAACTGAGCCGAAACTTTTAGCTTCTGGGAAGATGGAACATGACATTGCTCAAATGCTCGACAAGATTGAGAGCTTCACAAAAACTATAAGGTGTGAATGAGATCATTTCTATGCGATAAGCTCATCTCTTAAAGTTTAGAAAGAATCTGATTTTTTTATGAAATATATAAACTGTTAAAAATTTGATACTGCTCATCAAGTTCTCCACATGATTGAGAGCTTCAATTGTGTAAGCTGTGATGATCAATTTGTCTGCAATAAACACATTTTCTTAAGTTTAGGAGGAACCTGATATGGTTATGGAGTTTAATCTGATTCATGAATGATGCTTATAACATTCTCGAAAAGATTAATCTGTTAAGAAGGTGATATTCTTATAAATCAATATGTTTTTTTTGTTTACAGATTAGTTGTTCTTCCTCGAGAAAAATCCAGTGTTTACCATTCTTACTTATAAGAACCAAAGTAATATGCGAAATTGGATACAAATTCACAGTGCTAACTGCTAAGGTTTGTTTGCTTTTTTCAATAAAGTGCAATATTACATAATCGGATGTAGCTTTGATTCTTGACTTGATTGAATTCTTAGTTTCTTGAATACAAGTATGAATCCTTTGAATACAAGTATGTGTGAGTCCTTTAGATGCATTCTTTAATTTTTTTGAGCTTTTTTGAAGACTGAATTTTCAAATAGCTTAAACTCTGCATCTTTAGGCATTGTTAAATATACTGTACATCTAATAAATGTGATTTTGTTGTTTTCCTCAATGTACAGGAAAAACTGAAGCAGTGGTCTGACTCTTTTGTTGAAACCTTTGAACGCCAGAGATTTGACTCCAGAATAATCTTGTTTTGTTTGCATGACTCTTTTGTTTCCTGTTTCGCAAAATGGAATTTGATACTACTAAATAAGAATACTCATTTTTTTGCAGATAAACTAGAGATTTAGATGGTGAAGAACTCTTTGATAAGCTGTCAGCTTTGCACCAGCTTTGGTTTTGTATATCATTGGATGCAAGGTACGTTTTAGTTTATTTGTTAATGAAGTTGATAGTTTATGGCTTTGTGTTGTGGAAAGTATGATTTTCAAAGATTGGATGTTTAGTGCTATATTTTAGGGAATTTATTTGTAAATCCTCTCGGTATCAAGCAGTGGATTAATCTTGAAAATTCGCAGAACAGTCTTTTCTTCGTTGCCCTTTCTATCGCCACCACCAATCCGAATAATGGAAATTTTCAGAATCGTGTCTCTGATCTATCTCGATCGCAACTATGTCCAATAGATACCATTTCTTTTTTGTTTCTTCTTTTACAGAGAAGTTAAAACGCGCAGAGCTAAATATCGCTTCCTTCATTTTCACAGGTTGGAGTCTTCTTGCGACAGTCAAGGTAAGCTTATTGTTTTGTCTATAAACAGATGAGGACAAATTTTATTATAAATAAGTTTGATCATCAAAGGTTTGCATTTAGATAGCAAATCCTTATCCGCTATCGTTCTATTTTCTCTAACTGATGTATTGCACTTAATGAGTTTGCAGATAGTTCAAAAGCCACTAAACCACTGGAGTTTCGAAAGGCACGTTGGGAAATGCAGTTAAGGACTTGAATCCACATCTATCAGAGATAATACCAAAGTGGTTTGTCACGGAAAAGCCTTCAAAGTCCTTAAGATCTTTTTATCAACAAGGATTCAAGAGTTGTATCACTTTTGTCTTTTCATTTATTTTTTTCGGAGCTCATTCTAATTTCCCTACTATGGCTGTAAAAAAATAAACATTGAAGCTATACATTTTACCTCATGAATACATATACTCATAGTTTACTCCAAGTGTAAACTCTCTGCTACTCTGTTTTGTGACTTTGCTAAATAATACTCTGTTTTTTCTTCTAAACAACATGAGAATTTAATAGTTTATAATTTGCTGAGTTCTTGGATAGATATTTCAAGATTTTTTGCCGAGCTTTTTAGATGATATAACGATGCAGAAGTAAAAATGGATTCTTTTTTTACTAGACTAAAGTTTTTTCCGTGGGATTTCTATTTGTAGAAATAGGTAGATATGATTGTAATCAGATATGGTATTCGTATTCTCAACTTAGATGATCTCTCTTTATGAATTTGGATGAAGGATTTTTTAGGGGCGCCTTTACCTGCCTTATGGAGACATGGTGGGAAACACCGCTTATATTCAAGTTGAACAAAGTTGCTTCAGAGACTGTTGATGCCGCTATGAAGGTATGGCCTTAGTTAAATTTGTAACAAATGGGAGTGTGAGAAACATACATGAACTCGATAACCTTTTTAGGAAGCTGATGGGAAAATATTTGGGTTCGATTTCGGTGGAAGAGCTCAAAGAGATAACTTTCCAAATTGAAAACAGCCTTAGTATTGTCAGTTGGTAAAATTAAATTAAGATTTTAGAAACAAAAGTAAAAAAGTAGTATTTAATTCTCAACATAATCTTAATTTAAGTTTTCATAATATGTTGAGCAATCACGGTCTTATAATTAGAAGTGATATAAACGATGTCTTATTTTATATGTTTTTTGAGACGTTTGAATCTAAATGGTCAACTATCATCGACACACCCGGTCACAATGTTTATTTTTGTTCCTGTGTGTATTTGCTCAGTCCAGATTCTAAGATGTTGGCAGCATGCTAAGTTAAATAAAGATGAGATAGGTAGGCTAAAAACATATAGGGAAGATAGGTAATATTGTAATTAGTCTCATTGGTGTTTAATAGCATAGTCAGCAATGTTGAGAAAGGAGTCTATGATAAGAAAATTGTGTTTATCTTTGAAAGGAGTCTCGAACGGCTGTGGAGACGATTCGGAAATGAAGAAATGATTCGATTGCTAGAGGTTTTAACATATAGCTTTCGTAGTGTGATGTCGAATGAAGGATAAGATCAAGCTTCCGTAGTTTGTGTCTAATGAAGTTCATACGTTACTGAACGGGTAAGTTAAACAAACATAGAATTCATAACGAGATCAACACTAAATTTAGGACCCAATCCGATTATTCCGACGTTGTGTAATGGATGATGTAAAGTTGCTGCAAAAAAAAGAGAGCTAGAAAAGCGACTAGGAATTGAACAGAGCAGAGCAGATGATATAAATGAAATTACGGTTCACTCAAGAAAATTAAAAAGAACAAAAAGAAAGTCAAAAAGGTAAACCAAAAGGTATTTTGTTGCTTGCTACTTTTATTTCGTACTCATTTGAAAACATAAACATTCTCAATTCGAAGGTATGTGTGTTGTGTATTGTTGATGGGTCAAGCATTTTGTCTGATTGTGAACGTATATTTCATCCTTAATTTTTTGCTTGGGGATGCAACGAAGTTTGTTTCTGCTTTAGATTTAGAAACAAAGTATTTAGGTACTATACTTACTCTTTTTAAGACTTTTCTCTCCTTAGATTCTTTTTGTTCGATTCTCTTGATTAGATATGCGACTGTTAGTTACTAGCTTACTCTTTTGAGACTTTCCTCTCCGTGCAATTTTTTTTTCGTTTGATCCCAAATTTTTCGATTTTTGAAGCTTATGCTTATTTTTTTGCAGAGGAATTCAAATGAGAGGCCTATACATTGGCGTGTATTTGGAAAGATTTTTCAAATTGGTTACTGGAGAGATGTATGGTTTCCTATCATTTGATGAGTTTCTGAACTTTTTCTTAAAGAGATGTTTTTGATAACATATTTCATTATTTAATATGAACCAATTCATCAAAAGCCAAGGTCCAAGAATTAGAAAAGTCGCAAAATTAAATGATGCACCATTTTTCTAGAAGGTACACCTCCAAGAGAATGACGCCACAAAACGGAAGACTTGGAGCATTTGTGATCATTAAGAAAATCAAAATAGTTTTAGAACAAAGATGTCTTGGTTTTGTCTCTTGCTCCAAAATTCTTAAACTCGCAAATCATGATGATAAACAACTTTATAAATGTTTATCGAACCATTTATCAGACAAAGATGTCTTGCGTCAATTTTCTTTTCCTTTACTTTATTTTAAAATAAAGAACTTAAAATAAAAAATTTATGTTTATTGAACTATTTATGCTTTGGAAATTTTTTTTACTTCAGGCACGGATATTACTTTTAAAATTTATCTTTTTCCGATCTTCGAAATTCAAAACAATATGTGTTCTTTGGTCTTTCGTAACTACCGCTATATGTTACAATCCTCTACTTAAACGTAGTAGCAGATCAGATGAAGAGGTTTTTGGCAATGAAAATAGTGATTCCTTTCAGTCCAGATTGAGTGCAAGGAAGTATGTCATGCAAGTAGAGAGAGAGTCCAAAAGGCTTTGGAAGACCTTAATACAAGAAATATGAGTTTTTATAGCAGATCAGAATAGCGTTTTTTTTTATTATGCTATGTTTTGACATACCTTTGGGTTTTACATAGCGTTTGTATTTTTATAAATGCTATGATATAGTATTAAATTAGAAAACAAAATTTGGTGTCTCGTTTTCTATATAACAATTATCTTTAATAGCAGATCAATCTTTATAAACGTTATAATAGTGTTAGGCGGTAAACAAAATTTCAGTCCCGCTACACTTAGAAAAAATTAGGCTCCAAAATTTTTCATTTCCCCTCTCACTTCATCGTTTGACTTCTCAAAATTTTCTTCATTTTCTTACCATCTTAGAGTTCTCTTCGGATTCTTTATTTCGTTTAGGGTATTATTTCATCACCCTCCTGGAATCTTCTCTTATGTTTTTTTTTTTTTTTTTTTTGCAAGATCCTTAATGAATCGATGCCTAAAATCTCAAATCTCCTTTGATTAATCTCCGTCTTGAACCAGAAACCACGAAGAAATCTCTAATTCAATGACGACAAGAGAAGATTTGGAGGGAGAACAAGAGACTTCCGTTGAGGATCTGTTTCTGAAGACGAAGAGTTTCTAGCAAATTCTAGATCTGAATCTCGCAATAGAAAGGTATAGCCACATTATCAGTTTGAGATTTGGATTTCCTTTCCATCTGGTCTTTTTAGATTTACGTTTTCTTGTATTCGATATCCTGAAGCTTCTTTTGTTGGATTCCTCAAAGGAAGAGAGAGAAGATGACGAACATTCGTAGTAAATCGAGAAACCGATATGTTGCTCCATCCCTTGAAAAATATTTTCGACAAGCCATCGATGTAGTCGCAGATCTGAGGATCCAGTGGGTAAGATTTCTGTAGGTACGAGACTGTAGGAGAATCTATTATAGCATGTCTTGTTATAGATGTTGCAGCCATGTATCCCAACATTGATCTTTCGCTCATCTGGCGAATTCAGGTACAATAAAATTTTGGTGTCGCCAAATATCAACTAAATCTATGAGAAATTCTCGTAGCTACAAATTTATTTGGCTTCTTTTTAGTACTTTGCAGTTTAGAAACCGCTTATATCTGACTTTTTCGTGTTTGTGTGAATTAACTTTTGCTAAATTTGTCATAGATCAGACTTTTTGCATCAAATATGTAGGAACTATTGGGATCTCTCGTCATCCAACAACAATGATGAGTTTATTCCCATGCGAAGCTTTAAACATGGGTTTCACTTTGGCTGCTAAACAGAAACAATGGCTTGTCGCTGTGAGGTATTTATGATATTCGTCCTCAATCTCTCTTGTTTGCTCTTGCTCAATCCAAGACTCCCTTAGCTCTCGTTACTTTAATATGTTTCTAATCACTTGTAATTAAGGAGAAAGACAATCACATATCAATATATTGTGGATTATGATGCAGTAAGAGGGGGTAAGGACAACTGGAGAAGAAAAAAAAAATTGTGAATCCAAAGAAAAAAACATATAGTTTTTCCAGCTTGTTATATGTCTGGTCATGAGCTTTTATTTATTTATTGCATTTGGCTAGTTGCTAGTCCATTGATCTATTAGCTGGTTCCTTTATGGCCATCTGCAGAGCTGGAGCAAGTGGAACACGACCCAGATTTTGTATCACTGTCACGCCAATTTAAAACAACTGCTATGGAGCTGGTTTCTATACTTGAGCATGTAACTTTAGTGAAACTAAAAGAAGTTTCTATTTTGGGTTCCTCCTTCTCAAGTTTCGTTTTGCTTCAGCATTAGAGTTTCCAAGATTAATTAACTACTTGCTAACATTGAAGTTATAGGTATCATCTGGTTTGACGAAATTGATTATTCTTTGGTAGAACTTTTATTTCCATGGGATCATTTTTTATTCTTGATTTGATGAGATCTGGATTATTCTTGAATGAAGTAGTAAGTCGTGCATTGTTTCTTGTTTCAGAAACAAAAGACTGCTAGAAGGACAAAAGTTCTTTTGGAGACGGTTCCTATCCATAAACTAGCAGACATATTTATTGCTGCTTTGAGATGAGTTTTGAAGAGCAACTATCTATGTTGGATTCTATTAACCTTGAAGTAAGACTTTCGAAGGCTACTGAACTAGTTGATCGCCATTTGCAGGTTAGTTGCTAATAATCATATAGTTGTGATACATGTCCTATATTTTCCCTTAGGCATTATGAAATCATGCTGAACTTTACTTGTGGCAGTCAATTCGTGTGGCAGAGAAAATTACTCATAAGGTGGAAGGCCAGTTGTCAAAGTCGTAGAAGGAGTATCTCCTGCGTCAGTAGGTTAGTTTCTTTTGGCATTCACTGTCAAGCTGAAAAGCTATTGTCCTTAGTGGTATGAGTTATGGCAATGAAACGGGTTTTGCAGATGAGAGCTATTCAAGAGGAGCTTGGTGACAACGATGATGATGAAGATGATGTAGCTGCACTTGAAAGAAAGATGCAAGCTGCGGGAATGCCGTCAAACATATGGAAGCATGCTCAAAGAGAATTGAGGTATGCTGTGCTAGAGGAAAATAGCTATTGGTTGTGTGACAGTGGAGCCAACTTAAAGAGATAAGTTTATTTAGTAGTAATTTTCTTTTTCATTTCCTAATGCAGGAGACTAAAAAAGATGCAACCTTAGCAACCTGGTTATAACAGTTCACGAGTTTACCTAGAGCTGTTGGCTGATCTTCCTTGGGAGAAGGCTAGCAAAGAACGTGAGTTGGACCTAAAAGCAACAAAAGAAAGTCTTGACAGTGATCACTATGGTTTAACCAAGGTCAAGCAACGGATCATTGAATATCTGGTTGTTCGAAAGGTCGTTTGTTTGTCTCTCCTTTTCTATTTTAGAGTGATCCATTTTCGGTTTCTGGGTTTTCTGGTTTTATTTTGATTGAAATTTATAACATTGCAGCTTAGTATATGTAATATTTTGTATTTCTTTTTACAGTTGTTTCTTAGTATATATGTTTGTTGAACCATATTTTGTAATGATATTTGTTTTAATAAATTAACATGTTTTAAAATCTAAAACCAAATCATATATTAGAAATTATTATAATTATAATTATCCACGACCAAAAATAAAAATTATAAAAAAAATAATAATACAAATCCTCATAATCAATAATACTACGTAAGTGCTATAGATATATTTAACATAGCGATTTAGAAACGCTATTAAAAATATAATAATAGCACAAAGACAACGCTATTAAATAAAATTTAATTGTATAAAGAAACGTTATTGTAAGTTGAGATACGATAGCAGTGCGGAAAACCGCTATCGAAAGTGCAAGACTTTTTATAACGGACGAATAGACAGCGGCTAATAAAACGCTATGGTATCATTAGATAGCGTTTTCAGCCGTTATTAAAAACTTTTTTTCTTGTAGTGTCTTAAATTGAGCAACGATCTAAAAAATGATTTTTTTCTTAATGAAACATTAAATAGAAAAAGAAAGGATATTTATTTTTTTTTAAAACTTGTGTTTTGAAACTTCACCTGACAACCATAAGATCTTAATCCAAGATACCGTAAGATTATGTTGCTTCAGATAGATACCACTAGTAGAGTATTTTTCCCAATTTGAATCTCCTAGCCACCATTCATATTCGTCTTCATAGAGCAAGGCACTACACCAAAACAACGTATTGGCGACTACAGAATGCGACTAAAATGATAGTCGCTAAATGTGGCAACTATTTAGCGACTAATTGAAAACTAGTCTGCGACGAAAGCAATATAGTTGTTGATTAGTCGCAAAATAGGGACTAAAACACATAGTCGCTAAAATGGTTGTTAATTGACGACTAATTAACGATTATAAGGTATTCCAGAAAGAGTAGTCGCTAATTAGTCGCAAAAGTAACGACTATTAGGTGACTCACGTGGCGGGTCTCAAGTTAGTCACCAAATAGTCATAAAAAACCGGTATAGAAGCACGTGTTAACCGATTTCCAGTAGGTGTACCGATTTAAGGCGACTATTTGTTTTAGTGGCCTTGTGGTTGCTCATTAGTCGCTAAATAGTCACGAATATGTTCTATATAAAGAATTTTTTAGGCTTTTTTCTTGTCAGTCACCATAACTTATTCCTCCTTTCTTATCTATAAAAATAGAACTCGACCAGTAAGTGTGGAAGAATGGTTGGAAGGTTCAATTCTAATAATTCTCGGGATTGGATGTATAATCAGATTGATGAAGCCACGGAGAATTTTTCGGAGGAGTTTAGATTGGGGGTGGACGAATTCATGCAATTTTCTGGTAGCCAACTCCTAGCGCAGAGTAATGGAGGTAAGTTCAACTGCCCTTGTAGTGTCTGCATGAACGGAAATTTCTTAGCGGGTTCAAAAATATGGAGTCATCTGTTTAGCTACAGATTTATGCCGGATTACTATGTTTGGTATAACCATGGTGAAGAACTAGACTTGAATTTAGGAACGAGTTATGTTGATCCGCAATATGTGGGAAATGTAGTAGAAGATCCATATATGCATATGTGAATGATGCGTTTCGTGATTACGTGGATTTTGATAGTTACCATCAGGATGGTAATTATCAGGATGAACCGGTACGAAATCATTCAAAAAAAATTCTATGATTTGTTAGAAGGAGCGAATAATCCATTGTATGATGGTTGTCGTGAAGGTCAGTCGCTGTTATCATTATCTGCACGGATTTTACAACATAAGGTAGATTATAATGTCAGTGAAAGGGGTGTGGATTCGATTTGCGATATGATGACCGAGTTTTTACCAGTAGGAAATAAGGCAACCAATTCAAATTACGAGACCAAAAAATTGATGCGCAATTTAGGCCTCACATCTATTAAATTGATGTTTGCATCAAGAATTGTATGATCTACTGGAAAGAGGATGAAATGGAAGATAAATGTTTGTATTGTGATCATCCAAGATGGAAGCCTAAAGACAAAAACAGTAGAACAAACATACCATATAGTCGTATGTGGTATCTACCTATTGGTGACCGATTGAAGAGAATGTATCAGAGTAAGAAGACTGTAGCGGCTATGAGATGGCATGCTGACCATGAAGCGAATGACGATGATGAGATGTCTCATCCGTCGGATGCGGCTGAGTGGAAATATTTTCAAGCTCAACATACCAGTTTCACCGAGGAACCCTGGAATGTGTACCTTGGGTTATGTACTGATGGGTTCAATCCTTTTGGCATGTCTCGTAACCATTCGTTGTGGCCTGTGATCTTGACTCCATATAATTTGCCCCCTGGTATGTGCATGAGTGAAGAGTACATGTTTCTCACAATTATGAATTATGGGCCAAATCATCCACGGGGTAGTCTCGATATCTTCCTTCGTCCTCTTATAGATGAGTAGAAAGAGTTGTGGTGGACTGGAATTGATGCATTTGATGTGTCCTTGGATCAAAGTTTGAATCTGAGAGCCGTGCTACTTTGGACGATAAGTGACTTTCCGGCCTATAGCATGTTATCAGGATGGAGTACCCATGGGAAATTGGCATGTCCCATTTGCATGGAAGATACACATTCTTTTTATTTGAAGCATGGAAGAAAGGTTTGTTGGTTTGATTGTCATCGGAGATTCCTTCCTTACAATCACCCAATGAGAAGGAATAAAAGAGACTTCTTGAAGAACAGAGACGCTATGCAAGATGACCCACCTGCATCTCTTAGCGGTGAGCAAATTTATAACCGTATGCGTCGCATAAACCCACCCAAAACTAAGGATGTGGGTGGAAACGGAGATGACACAAAGAAGCCTCGCTTTTGGAAGGACCATAACTGGCACAAAGAAAGCATATTCTGGGAGCTGCATTATTGGAGGAACCTCATTCTTCGACATAATCTTGATTTGATGCATACAGAGAAGAATTTTTCAAAAACATCATGAATAATCTTATGTGTGTGCCAGGTAGATCAAAAGACACCATCCCATCAAAAAAAGGATATAAAAGCTTTATTTTATCGGCCACACTTACATGTTGATCCCGATAGTGGTAGAGCTCCTTTCCCGGCTTACTCATTGACAAACGCTGACATAACAAGTTTACTAGAAAGTGTGAAGCATTTGGTGAAATTCTCAGATGGTTATGCAGCAAACCTAGCAATTTGTGCTGATATGGATAATAAAAAATTTTCCGGCATGAAGAGTTATGATTGTCATGTTTTCATGGAGTGGCTATTTCCTTTTATCTTTGCAGAACTCCTATCCCGAAACGTCCACCTAGCATTATCAGGTTCTCATTAATTACTATTTATATACTTCTAAATATAGTAACCACCTGCTTTGTAAATAATTACACATATATTACAGGGATTGGTGCTTTTTTCCGGGACTTGTGTTCGAGGAATTTGCTTGAAAGTCGGGTACGAATCCTAAAACAGAACATAGTCATAATACTATGCAATTTGGAAAAGATCTTTCCACCTTCATTTTTTGATGTGATGGAACATCTACCTATACATCTCCCCTATGAAGCTGAATTAGGAGGCCCGGTGCAATATAGATGGATGTATCCTTTTGAAAGGTTCTTCAAAAAGTTGAAAAGGAAAGCGAAGAACTCACGATATGTGTCAGACTCGATTATCGAATCATATCTCCTTGACGAGATTGGTTATTTCACGGAGCACTATTTTACAGCGACTGTACAAACGAAATCCAGGTGTTTATTCAATAAAATGTCTACAATTGTCACATTTAGAGAATTTTTTATTTTTTTATACTAAATTTCACTTACATGTGTCAGGTTTACAAGATACGATGAAGGTGAAGTCCCCGAATATCATGTTGATGGAGTTCCTGATATATTTAGACAAGTTGGTCGTCCAAGTGGGGAAATGCATGAAGTATGGATGTCACCTGCAGAACTTGAATGCGCACATACCTATGTTTTGAGAAATTATGACTATTTTCAGCCAATAGAAAGGTATAAACTGTTGTATAGCTAAACTTTACGACTTATTATGTTGCTAACATGTGTGTTAGTGTCTATTACAGCATGTTCGAGCAGTCTATCTCTCTGAAATATCCATGAGTATCTGAAAAAGAGTTGATTGCTAAAAGAACGGAGAAATATCATCTATGGGTTACAGAATATGTGAGTACACAGAAAATATTCTAATAATTTCTATAAGGATATATATATATATATATATATATATGCTTAACCATTGCTTATATATATGCATGTTATGTATTGGAAGGATACAAATCAATTTCCTACATGGGTTCACGATGTAGTTCATCGACCTTTGAATAAGGTCAAAACATGGCACATGTATTTTACCAGAAACTATCTGTTTCATACAAAAAATCACGGTGTCGGCCGAAAAAATGTAACTACGGGGTCTCTGTAAGGGGCCAAAGTTATACTGATGCATCTGCTGGAATGGATTTCTATGGATGTTTAACTGATATAATAGAGCTCCAATATGAGGGAACGGTGAATCTGAAAGTTACCCTTTTCAAATGTATGTGGTATGACCCTGTTCGAGGCAGTCGGAGGGGAAACTGCGGCATTGTAGATGTTCATTTATCTCGGAGATACAATAAAAACGAACCATTTATCCTAGGTATGTACATACGTTCCTAAACATATCAATTTAGTGTTAATCTCTCTACCTTCTAAATGAATATATTGCTATTGCACAACTTCTCAAATTGAGCAAGTTTGTTACATTCCATACCCTTACATGTCGAGACCAAAGCGTTTGTGACTCAGTGTTCAAAAAGTTAATCCGAGGGCAATCATTTCAGGAGAGAATGAGCTGAAAGAACTGATACTTTTGCAAACAGAAAATGATGATGTTGTAGTGGACACTACAATTGAAGAACTCGAAGTCGACAATTCTGTTCACCAAGAAGATTATGTAAACCTCGACTATGAAGTCGGGGATGCGGAAGGAGACGATGAATTCGGATGTGATGTAATCTACACCGATGATAATGTTGAAGAGCCTGAAGAACCGTCCTAGTTATTCATGTGTATTATATTAGATTATATTTTCGATTGTGGTTAAGGTGAACTAGGTTTATACATTACCTAAATTTATGTTTAATATAATTATATCTAAATTATTTATGTTTAATATAATTATATTTATATTAATTATTTTTATTTTATGTTTATATTAATTATTTTTATTTTATGTTTCATATAATTATTTTTATATTAATTATTTTTAATATATGTTTAATATATGTTGAATATAATTATGTTTAATTTAATTAAAAAAAATTAAAAGCGACTATTAAACGACTATTCTATGACTAATGTTACCTGGGAATTTAAAACCCAAAATTTTCGGCCAAATTCGAGTTTTAGTTGCTAATTAGTGGTTTAGCAGTTCTGTAATAGTTGTCGAATAGTCGGCCTTTCAAACATTTTGGGTTGCATTTGGCCGGGAATCCTAAGCCCAAAATTTTGGATTAACCGCGTAACCCAATTTCTTTTTGGGGTAAGTCTCGGTTGAAACGAAAACCCTATTTTCATTTCCGTCCTCATCGTCTTAATCGAATCCTCTCCATTCGATTTTGATGAAACCCTAAATCGAACACAAACGCATCTTCGTTCTTCTCCGCAAATCGAACCCTCTCATCATCTCTTCTCCTTTAATCGAATCCTCTCGATTCGATTAAACTTCCTTCAACAGAAACCCTAAATTCCTCACCGTCTTCATTGTCTTCATCGAAACCCCAATTCGATTCCCTCGTTAATCGAATCCTCTCTCCTCTCCTTTAATCGAATCAAGAGGATTCGATTACTCTTTCTTCAACAGAAACCTTAATTCCCTTCTTCCCCTTTAGATTCCTCTAACAAGATGCCTAGACCTATTGGTAATGCAAAAAAATCCTCGAAAAAAATTGAAGACCACTCCAAACATCTCGCAGAGAGCAACGGGGACAAACGTCACTTCTACGTCGAAATCCCCGACATCGATTCTTCCGAATCAGTACATAACACCGCCGAGAGAAGCTCCACCAAGTCAGACGCCTCGAACTCCAGTGAAAAATGGTGTCCAACCATCGGCAACATCAAATCATGTCTGGAATTATCCACCGCCAAATCATCTATTCGCAGACGCGAGTTCTCATCCTGATCAAGCCAATGGTGCTTCTTCTGCGCAACAACTCCACACCACAGTACGGGCTACTTCAACTACAGGCGAGACCGTCCCAGAGTCGCCGCTTCAGCAATCTCGCCTTCATAGTCATCCGTCTTCACAAGGCCATAACTTCGAAGTCGAAGGTGAGCCAGTCATTCTGGATCTCCACGAGGACACGGTACGTGCTCTGAATGCTCTTCTCACTATACCGGATCGACACAAGTTTGTCACCCTCCTCTCTCCTGACGAAAAAAACCCCAATTCAACTTGGTAATGCCACTTACTTTACTGAGTAGATAGAACATGTGCTATGATTGCTAGTTGTCTAGATTAGTAGGTCAAATTTATGTTGTTTATTTTGATTGATTTTTTATCAAATTGTTTCGAGGTTTGATCGCGACGAGAAGCAGAAACTTGTTCGGGGGATAACTCGAATTTTTACAGGTTCATTCAATGAACCTTATTACAACTGGTCCTGCGTACCTCGAGAGAAAGCTGAAAGGTGGTTCCTCGAGTTCGCGGTAAAGGATTCTTTCCTTTTAAAATTTCTATACATTGTTTCCATATTTTTTTATTTTGATTCTAACAAACTCTCTCTCTCTCTTTTGTAGAAAATCCACACATGGGATCCCTTGATAACAGGGACAGTTCAAGGTTTCTTCAAGACCATCTATCAAAGGCGGTTGAAAAACATGGTGAGCAACGCGAGAAATAGTGGAAAACGACCTAAATAGATCAATCACACGCTCTGGAGAACGATGCTCGCCCACTAGGACACTAAAGAGCATAAGCAGAGGAATGAAACCTATTCCACTTGCCATAATTCTGACCGTGGACGCCTCGATTCTCACCGCTATGTGACAGGGCCCAAATCTTATCGCCAAACTCAAAGAGAAATGGTATGCTCTCTCTATTACTATAAGTTTGGTCTTTTAATATAATGCTCATGTATTGATAAAGCTGTGTTTTTTTTGTTTAACACTTCCAGGAAGTGGAGTTAGGAAGACCGGTTCCCTTGGTGAGGTCTTCGTCAGAGCACATACAAAGAAAGATGGCACATATATCGATCTCAAAGCGGAGAGGATTGCTAAAACTTATGAGCAGAACCTGCAACAGAAGATGGCTGAACTAGATGGAGAGACGTCAGACGCCTTGACGGTGTTTCACATCCTCCCCAACTAATAGCAGATCAATGTGATGAGATATTTCTACAGGTAAATTTAAAAAACACAATCCACATTCATATTCTCCTCTCCGTTTATATACTGTTATCATTATGTTTACCACTTACTTGTTTGTTTTTTGCACAGTCTACAGAGTTAGATTCTCAAGGAAATCCTTTTGGACTTGGAAGGCTCAGAGACACTGTTCTGTTGGGGAAGCGTAAGCATCAAGGAGAATGTTCTGAGTTCATGTCACTGCAAGCCCAACTCAAGGAAACCCAACGTCAAATCTCAGAGCAAGCGGCTTACAATGCGAAACGTGAAGCCGAGATCGCTGCCCGTGAAGCACATATAGCTCAAATAGCGGAGGAGCAAAGAGTTTGGGTAGTGGAGATGGCCAGAATTAGCAAGTTCATGCGAGCTAATGAACCGGCTTATGTGGACTTCATTGCTAAACAGGCTCAAGAAGAGGCCGAGGGACGAACAATCGCAGACACTCATCCAACTCCTCCACGAACAACATCTCTACCTTGATATACTGCTGCTTCTTAGGTTACCATCTTCCAATCTAAACCTTCTACATTGTAAAACTTGAACTTATTTTAATTTAGTTTGTTTTGTCAACTCCTTAATATTGGAGTTTTGATATGTAATTTAGAAATTTTTGTTGCTTGGGGTTTATGTTAAGCATGTATTAGCTTTGACATTGTTAATTTGGTAAACAGAACTAGCAAATAGATTAGTTTTCAACCTAGAAAACCAATTCCAAATTTAAATTCAATAATAGTCACAAAACAGTCCTAAGTTAGTAGTATTGTTGATACTATATTTGTATACGAATTTAACTAATAGTCGCTAAATAGTTGTCAATTTAGTCACATAATAGAAGCCAAATAGTCGCTAAATATTTACCATCTTTGTATCAGAATGTAACATATAGTCGCTAAATAGACGTCAACTTAGTTACAAATTAGTGGCCAAATAGTCGTCAAATCTTTACCATATTTGTATCAGAAGCTAACAGATAGTTGCTAATTTGTCATCTATTTGGTCACAACTTAGTAGCCATATAGTCGCAAAATCTTTAACATAAATGTATCTCGAATTCCAGATCAGTCCCAACTTAGTTGCTTTTTTTTTGAAAATAAAGACGCCAATTAGTCACTAATATTAGTGACTAGTCAGTGACTATTGAAAGACTAAGCCTAATTAATCGTATATTAGTCGTTAAATGGCGACTAAATTAGCGACTACCTGATTTAGCGACTACAGAATTATATCTATATCAAATAGTCACCATTTACTCGTGACACCTCATTTAGCGACTAAATTATGACTATTATTACAGTCGCCAAAATGTTGTTTTGGTGTAGTGAGGATATAACTAATGTGAAATGGATTTGCAAATTAAGCTAAGGATCATAATTGGCGGGAGAGAGAGTCCATGTTGAACCATCATAACATTGTGCTAGAGTATAACATAGAGGAATGCATATAAGGTTTGTGCCTGTTGAGGAGAGATAACAGCATAGCAACTAGCTAGCCAAACGGAGTCCAGTGATCATAATATAGAAGACACCTCTCACAATTCACAGTCTTTAATCTGATCCATGGAAACATATACTTTGATAAACTTGTTAATTTTGTAAGAGTAATTTTGTTTGATTGTCACCTTATAGAACATGTTGTAGTAGCTAGATATAATTTTCTTTCTGAACCAGGCTATAAGTCTAGATATAATTTTCTTTCTGAACCAGGCTATAAGTGAGTATGAGCAAAGCCTATTCCAAACAATAAGGTCCTAGAGTCCCAACCACCCCCTCCTCTCCTTTCATCGTTAGAGTAGGTGATTGTTTCCTTAGAAACTCTACCAATGTGATGACCTTTATTAGTACCTTTCCACAGGAAAGAACCTGAAAGTGTAGATTTACTTGAAACAAGCTTTAGGAAGCATGAATGAGATGTGCTAAAAGTTAGTGATTCCAGCGAAGTAATTGTAGTCTTTTTGCAAAAGATAGATTCTTTGAGCTACAATTTTCATTCTCTACTTGATTCCTCACTGTGCTCGAGCTCCCTGGTTTTATGGCCCTTTCTGCATGCTTCACCGAGTTATTTAATGAGTATAAGAGGAGAAGGTTGGGTGCATACTACCTGGTCCAGGTCTCTATCTTGGGACCCTCGCATTACTTAACTTTCTGGGACCTGTGGAGGTCCTAGTTTTATACTTTACGCTAAAACTTGTGTACATTCGCTAAAACTTTAGAACTAGAGCAAAAACTTGTCAAATATACCTTAACTTGTGCACGATAGCTTAAACATCGCCACTAGACCTAAATCTTGTCAAACTTAGCTTAAACTTGTGTACCATAGCTAACATTTTAGCACTAGAGCAAAAACTGGTCAAACTTACTTAAACTTGAGTACAATAGTTAAAATGTCGACCCTAGAGCAAAAACTTCTCAAACTTAGCTAACACTTGTGCACCAGATGTAAAATTACTCAAACTTAGCTAAAAATTGTTCACAATAGCTAAAACTTTGACA
>FPAK01000087.1:0-15926 GCA_900116095.1 Euclidium syriacum
ACCATAGCTCAAACTTGCCTAACTTGGCTAGAACTTGTGCACCATATGTAGAACATATGAAGCTTAGCTAGAACTTTTGCGCCATAGGTAAAACTTTGGCACTAGAGATAAAAGTTGTTAAAATTAGCAAAAATTATGCATCATAGCTAAAACTTGGTCACCAAGCTAAAACTTGTAAAATATAGCTCAAATTTGGCACTAGAGTTAAAACTTGTCAAAATTAACTAGAACTTGTGCACAAAATCAAAAACTTTGGAACCAACCTAAAAAGTTGTGAAAGTTAAACTAGAACTTGTGAAACTTAGCTACAAATTGAGCACTATAGCTAAAACTTTGCACTAGAGCTAAAACTTGTCAAACTTAGCTAGAACTTGTGCACCATATCTAAAACTTGAAACCACACCTAAAAAGTTGTCAAAATTAGCTAGAACTTGTGCACTAGAGCTAAAACTTGTGAAACTTACCTAAAAGTTGAGCACTATAGTTAAAACTTTTGCACTATGGCTAAAACTTTTTCAAACTTAGCTAGAACTTGTTCACCGTAGCTGGAAATTGTAAAACTTAGCTAAACTTGTGCACCATTGCTAAAATGTTGGCACCAGAGCTGAAACTTGTCAAACTTAACTAAAACTTGTTCACCAGAGCTAAAACTTGTGAAACTTAGCCAAAACTTGTGCACAATAGCTATAACTTTGGAACCATAGCTCAAACTTGCCTAACTTGGCTAGAACTTGTGCACCATATGTAGAACATATGAAGCTTAGCTAGAACTTTTGCGCCATAGGTAAATCTTTGGCACTAGAGATAAAAGTTGTTAAAATTAGCAAAAATTATGCATCATAGCTAAAACTTGGTCACCAAAGCTAAAACTTGTAAAATATAGCTCAAATTTGGCACTAGAGTTAAAACTTGTCAAAATTAACTAGAACTTGTGCACAAAATCAAAAACTTTGGAACCAACCTAAAAAGTTGTGAAAGTTAACTAGAACTTGTGCACTAAAGTTAGAACTTGTGAAACTTAGCTACAAATTGAGCACTATAGCTAAAACTTTGCACTAGAGCTAAAACTTGTCAAACTTAGCTAGAACTTGTGCACCATATCTAAAACTTTGAAGCACACCTAAAAAGTTGTCAAAATTAGCTAGAACTTGTGCACTAGAGCTAAAACTTGTGAAACTTACCTAAAAGTTGAGCACTATAGTTAAAACTTTTGCACTATGGCTAAAACTTTTTCAAACTTAGCTAGAACTTGTTCACCGTAGCTGGAAATTGTAAAACTTAGCTAAACTTGTGCACCATTGCTAAAATGTTGGCACCAGAGCTGAAACTTGTCAAACTTAACTAAAACTTGTTCACCAGAGCTAAAACTTGTGAAACTTAGCCAAAACTTGTGCACAATAGCTATAACTTTGGAACCATAGCTCAAACTTGCCTAACTTGGCTAGAACTTGTGCACCATATGTAGAACATATGAAGCTTAGCTAGAACTTTTGCGCCATAGGTAAACTTTGGCACTAGAGATAAAAGTTGTTAAAATTAGCAAAAATTATGCATCATAGCTAAAACTTGGTCACCAAGCTAAAACTTGTAAAATATAGCTCAAATTTGGCACTAGAGTTAAAACTTGTCAAAATTAACTAGAACTTGTGCACAAAATCAAAAACATTGGAACCAACCTAAAAAGTTGTGAAAGTTAATAGAACTTGTGAAACTTAGCTACAAATTGAGCACTATAGCTAAAACTTTGCACTAGAGCTAAAACTTGTCAAACTTAGCTAGAACTTGTGCACCATATCTAAAACTTGAAACCACCCTAAAAAGTTGTCAAAATTAGCTAGAACTTGTGCACTAGAGCTAAAACTTGTGAAACTTACCTAAAAGTTGAGCACTATAGTTAAAACTTTTGCACTATGGCTAAAACTTTTTCAAACTTAGCTAGAACTTGTTCACCGTAGCTGGAAATTGTAAAACTTAGCTAAACTTGTGCACCATTGCTAAAATGTTGGCACCAGAGCTGAAACTTGTCAAACTTAACTAAAACTTGTTCACCAGAGCTAAAACTTGTGAAACTTAGCCAAAACTTGTGCACAATAGCTATAACTTTGGAACCATAGCTCAAACTTGCCTAACTTGGCTAGAACTTGTGCACCATATGTAGAACATATGAAGCTTAGCTAGAACTTTTGCGCCATAGGTAAATCTTTGGCACTAGAGATAAAAGTTGTTAAAATTAGCAAAAATTATGCATCATAGCTAAAACTTGGTCACCAAAGCTAAAACTTGTAAAATATAGCTCAAATTTGGCACTAGAGTTAAAACTTGTCAAAATTAACTAGAACTTGTGCACAAAATCAAAAACATTGGAACCAACCTAAAAAGTTGTGAAAGTTAAATAGAACTTGTGAAACTTAGCTACAAATTGAGCACTATAGCTAAAACTTTGCACTAGAGCTAAAACTTGTCAAACTTAGCTAGAACTTGTGCACCATATCTAAAACTTTGAAACCACCCTAAAAAGTTGTCAAAATTAGCTAGAACTTGTGCACTAGAGCTAAAACTTGTGAAACTTACCTAAAAGTTGAGCACTATAGTTAAAACTTTTGCACTATGGCTAAAACTTTTTCAAACTTAGCTAGAACTTGTTCACCGTAGCTGGAAATTGTAAAACTTAGCTAAACTTGTGCACCATTGCTAAAATGTTGGCACCAGAGCTGAAACTTGTCAAACTTAACTAAAACTTGTTCACCAGAGCTAAAACTTGTGAAACTTAGCCAAAACTTGTGCACAATAGCTATAACTTTGGAACCATAGCTCAAACTTGCCTAACTTGGCTAGAACTTGTGCACCATATGTAGAACATATGAAGCTTAGCTAGAACTTTTGCGCCATAGGTAAATCTTTGGCACTAGAGATAAAAGTTGTTAAAATTAGCAAAAATTATGCATCATAGCTAAAACTTGGTCACCAAAGCTAAAACTTGTAAAATATAGCTCAAATTTGGCACTAGAGTTAAAACTTGTCAAAATTAACTAGAACTTGTGCACAAAATCAAAAAATTGGAACCAACCTAAAAAGTTGTGAAAGTTAACTAGAACTTGTGCACTAAAGTTAGAACTTGTGAAACTTAGCTACAAATTGAGCACTATAGCTAAAACTTTGCACTAGAGCTAAAACTTGTCAAACTTAGCTAGAACTTGTGCACCATATCTAAAACTTGAAACCACCCTAAAAAGTTGTCAAAATTAGCTAGAACTTGTGCACTAGAGCTAAAACTTGTGAAACTTACCTAAAAGTTGAGCACTATAGTTAAAACTTTTGCACTATGGCTAAAACTTTTTCAAACTTAGCTAGAACTTGTTCACCGTAGCTGGAAATTGTAAAACTTAGCTAAACTTGTGCACCATTGCTAAAATGTTGGCACCAGAGCTGAAACTTGTCAAACTTAACTAAAACTTGTTCACCAGAGCTAAAACTTGTGAAACTTAGCCAAAACTTGTGCACAATAGCTATAACTTTGGAACCATAGCTCAAACTTGCCTAACTTGGCTAGAACTTGTGCACCATATGTAGAACATATGAAGCTTAGCTAGAACTTTTGCGCCATAGGTAAACTTTGGCACTAGAGATAAAAGTTGTTAAAATTAGCAAAAATTATGCATCATAGCTAAAACTTGGTCACCAAGCTAAAACTTGTAAAATATAGCTCAAATTTGGCACTAGAGTTAAAACTTGTCAAAATTAACTAGAACTTGTGCACAAAATCAAAAACTTTGGAACCAACCTAAAAAGTTGTGAAAGTTAACTAGAACTTGTGAAACTTAGCTACAAATTGAGCACTATAGCTAAAACTTTGCACTAGAGCTAAAACTTGTCAAACTTAGCTAGAACTTGTGCACCATATCTAAAACTTGAAACCACCCTAAAAAGTTGTCAAAATTAGCTAGAACTTGTGCACTAGAGCTAAAACTTGTGAAACTTACCTAAAAGTTGAGCACTATAGTTAAAACTTTTGCACTATGGCTAAAACTTTTTCAAACTTAGCTAGAACTTGTTCACCGTAGCTGGAAATTGTAAAACTTAGCTAAACTTGTGCACCATTGCTAAAATGTTGGCACCAGAGCTGAAACTTGTCAAACTTAACTAAAACTTGTTCACCAGAGCTAAAACTTGTGAAACTTAGCCAAAACTTGTGCACAATAGCTATAACTTTGGAACCATAGCTCAAACTTGCCTAACTTGGCTAGAACTTGTGCACCATATGTAGAACATATGAAGCTTAGCTAGAACTTTTGCGCCATAGGTAAACTTTGGCACTAGAGATAAAAGTTGTTAAAATTAGCAAAAATTATGCATCATAGCTAAAACTTGGTCACCAAAGCTAAAACTTGTAAAATATAGCTCAAATTTGGCACTAGAGTTAAAACTTGTCAAAATTAACTAGAACTTGTGCACAAAATCAAAAACTTTGGAACCAACCTAAAAAGTTGTGAACTAGTTAAATAGAACTTGTGAAACTTAGCTACAAATTGAGCACTATAGCTAAAACTTTGCACTAGAGCTAAAACTTGTCAAACTTAGCTAGAACTTGTGCACCATATCTAAAACTTGAAACACCCTAAAAAGTTGTCAAAATTAGCTAGAACTTGTGCACTAGAGCTAAAACTTGTGAAACTTACCTAAAAGTTGAGCACTATAGTTAAAACTTTTGCACTATGGCTAAAACTTTTTCAAACTTAGCTAGAACTTGTTCACCGTAGCTGGAAATTGTAAAACTTAGCTAAACTTGTGCACCATTGCTAAAATGTTGGCACCAGAGCTGAAACTTGTCAAACTTAACTAAAACTTGTTCACCAGAGCTAAAACTTGTGAAACTTAGCCAAAACTTGTGCACAATAGCTATAACTTTGGAACCATAGCTCAAACTTGCCTAACTTGGCTAGAACTTGTGCACCATATGTAGAACATATGAAGCTTAGCTAGAACTTTTGCGCCATAGGTAAATCTTTGGCACTAGAGATAAAAGTTGTTAAAATTAGCAAAAATTATGCATCATAGCTAAAACTTGGTCACCAAAGCTAAAACTTGTAAAATATAGCTCAAATTTGGCACTAGAGTTAAAACTTGTCAAATTAACTAGAACTTGTGCACAAAATCAAAAACTTTGGAACCAACCTAAAAAGTTGTGAAAGTTAACTAGAACTTGTGCACTAAAGTTAGAACTTGTGAAACTTAGCTACAAATTGAGCACTATAGCTAAAACTTTGCACTAGAGCTAAAACTTGTCAAACTTAGCTAGAACTTGTGCACCATATCTAAAACTTGAACCACACCTAAAAAGTTGTCAAAATTAGCTAGAACTTGTGCACTAGAGCTAAAACTTGTGAAACTTACCTAAAAGTTGAGCACTATAGTTAAAACTTTTGCACTATGGCTAAAACTTTTTCAAACTTAGCTAGAACTTGTTCACCGTAGCTGGAAATTGTAAAACTTAGCTAAACTTGTGCACCATTGCTAAAATGTTGGCACCAGAGCTGAAACTTGTCAAACTTAACTAAAACTTGTTCACCAGAGCTAAAACTTGTGAAACTTAGCCAAAACTTGTGCACATAGCTATAACTTTGGAACCATAGCTCAAACTTGCCTAACTTGGCTAGAACTTGTGCACCATATGTAGAACATATGAAGCTTAGCTAGAACTTTTGCGCCATAGGTAAATCTTTGGCACTAGAGATAAAAGTTGTTAAAATTAGCAAAAATTATGCATCATAGCTAAAACTTGGTCACCAAAGCTAAAACTTGTAAAATATAGCTCAAATTTGGCACTAGAGTTAAAACTTGTCAAAAAAACTAGAACTTGTGCACAAAATCAAAAACTTGGAACCAACCTAAAAAGTTGTGAAAGTTAACTAGAACTTGTGCACTAAAGTTAGAACTTGTGAAACTTAGCTACAAATTGAGCACTATAGCTAAAACTTTGCACTAGAGCTAAAACTTGTCAAACTTAGCTAGAACTTGTGCACCATATCTAAAACTTGAAACACCTAAAAAGTTGTCAAAATTAGCTAGAACTTGTGCACTAGAGCTAAAACTTGTGAAACTTACCTAAAAGTTGAGCACTATAGTTAAAACTTTTGCACTATGGCTAAAACTTTTTCAAACTTAGCTAGAACTTGTTCACCGTAGCTGGAAATTGTAAAACTTAGCTAAACTTGTGCACCATTGCTAAAATGTTGGCACCAGAGCTGAAACTTGTCAAACTTAACTAAAACTTGTTCACCAGAGCTAAAACTTGTGAAACTTAGCCAAAACTTGTGCACAATAGCTATAACTTTGGAACCATAGCTCAAACTTGCCTAACTTGGCTAGAACTTGTGCACCATATGTAGAACATATGAAGCTTAGCTAGAACTTTTGCGCCATAGGTAAAACTTTGGCACTAGAGATAAAAGTTGTTAAAATTAGCAAAAATTATGCATCATAGCTAAAACTTGGTCACCAAGCTAAAACTTGTAAAATATAGCTCAAATTTGGCACTAGAGTTAAAACTTGTCAAAATTAACTAGAACTTGTGCACAAAATCAAAAACATTGGAACCAACCTAAAAAGTTGTGAAAGTTAAATAGAACTTGTGAAACTTAGCTACAAATTGAGCACTATAGCTAAAACTTTGCACTAGAGCTAAAACTTGTCAAACTTAGCTAGAACTTGTGCACCATATCTAAAACTTTGAAACACCTAAAAAGTTGTCAAAATTAGCTAGAACTTGTGCACTAGAGCTAAAACTTGTGAAACTTACCTAAAAGTTGAGCACTATAGTTAAAACTTTTGCACTATGGCTAAAACTTTTTCAAACTTAGCTAGAACTTGTTCACCGTAGCTGGAAATTGTAAAACTTAGCTAAACTTGTGCACCATTGCTAAAATGTTGGCACCAGAGCTGAAACTTGTCAAACTTAACTAAAACTTGTTCACCAGAGCTAAAACTTGTGAAACTTAGCCAAAACTTGTGCACAATAGCTATAACTTTGGAACCATAGCTCAAACTTGCCTAACTTGGCTAGAACTTGTGCACCATATGTAGAACATATGAAGCTTAGCTAGAACTTTTGCGCCATAGGTAAACTTTGGCACTAGAGATAAAAGTTGTTAAAATTAGCAAAAATTATGCATCATAGCTAAAACTTGGTCACCAAAGCTAAAACTTGTAAAATATAGCTCAAATTTGGCACTAGAGTTAAAACTTGTCAAAATTAACTAGAACTTGTGCACAAAATCAAAAACTTTGGAACCAACCTAAAAAGTTGTGAAAGTTAACTAGAACTTGTGCACTAAAGTTAGAACTTGTGAAACTTAGCTACAAATTGAGCACTATAGCTAAAACTTTGCACTAGAGCTAAAACTTGTCAAACTTAGCTAGAACTTGTGCACCATATCTAAAACCTTGAAGCACACCTAAAAAGTTGTCAAAATTAGCTAGAACTTGTGCACTAGAGCTAAAACTTGTGAAACTTACCTAAAAGTTGAGCACTATAGTTAAAACTTTTGCACTATGGCTAAAACTTTTTCAAACTTAGCTAGAACTTGTTCACCGTAGCTGGAAATTGTAAAACTTAGCTAAACTTGTGCACCATTGCTAAAATGTTGGCACCAGAGCTGAAACTTGTCAAACTTAACTAAAACTTGTTCACCAGAGCTAAAACTTGTGAAACTTAGCCAAAACTTGTGCACAATAGCTATAACTTTGGAACCATAGCTCAAACTTGCCTAACTTGGCTAGAACTTGTGCACCATATGTAGAACATATGAAGCTTAGCTAGAACTTTTGCGCCATAGGTAAATCTTTGGCACTAGAGATAAAAGTTGTTAAAATAAAAAAATTCATCATAGCTAAAACTTGGTCACCATAGCTAAAACTTGTAAAATATAGCTCAAATTTGGCACTAGAGTTAAAACTTGTCAAAATTAACTAGAACTTGTGCACAAAATCAAAAAAAACTTTGGAACCAACCTAAAAAGTTGTGAAAGTTAACTAGAACTTGTGCACTAAAGTTAGAACTTGAAACTTAGCTACAAATTGAGCACTATAGCTAAAACTTTGCACTAGAGCTAAAACTTGTCAAACTTAGCTAGAACTTGTGCACCATATCTAAAACTTGAAACACCTAAAAAGTTGTCAAAATTAGCTAGAACTTGTGCACTAGAGCTAAAACTTGTGAAACTTACCTAAAAGTTGAGCACTATAGTTAAAACTTTTGCACTATGGCTAAAACTTTTTCAAACTTAGCTAGAACTTGTTCACCGTAGCTGGAAATTGTAAAACTTAGCTAAACTTGTGCACCATTGCTAAAATGTTGGCACCAGAGCTGAAACTTGTCAAACTTAACTAAAACTTGTTCACCAGAGCTAAAACTTGTGAAACTTAGCCAAAACTTGTGCACAATAGCTATAACTTTGGAACCATAGCCATAGCTCAAACTTGCCTAACTTGGCTAGAACTTGTGCACCATATGTAGAACATATGAAGCTTAGCTAGAACTTTTGCGCCATAGGTAAAACTTTGGCACTAGAGATAAAAGTTGTTAAAATTAGCAAAAATTATGCATCATAGCTAAAACTTGGTCACCAAGCTAAAACTTGTAAAATATAGCTCAAATTTGGCACTAGAGTTAAAACTTGTCAAAATTAACTAGAACTTGTGCACAAAATCAAAAACTTGGAACCAACCTAAAAAGTTGTGAAAGTTAAATTAGAACTTGTGAAACTTAGCTACAAATTGAGCACTATAGCTAAAACTTTGCACTAGAGCTAAAACTTGTCAAACTTAGCTAGAACTTGTGCACCATATCTAAAACTTGAAACCCTAAAAAGTTGTCAAAATTAGCTAGAACTTGTGCACTAGAGCTAAAACTTGTGAAACTTACCTAAAAGTTGAGCACTATAGTTAAAACTTTTGCACTATGGCTAAAACTTTTTCAAACTTAGCTAGAACTTGTTCACCGTAGCTGGAAATTGTAAAACTTAGCTAAACTTGTGCACCATTGCTAAAATGTTGGCACCAGAGCTGAAACTTGTCAAACTTAACTAAAACTTGTTCACCAGAGCTAAAACTTGTGAAACTTAGCCAAAACTTGTGCACAATAGCTATAACTTTGGAACCATAGCTCAAACTTGCCTAACTTGGCTAGAACTTGTGCACCATATGTAGAACATATGAAGCTTAGCTAGAACTTTTGCGCCATAGGTAAATCTTTGGCACTAGAGATAAAAGTTGTTAAAATTAGCAAAAATTATGCATCATAGCTAAAACTTGGTCACCATAGCTAAAACTTGTAAAATATAGCTCAAATTTGGCACTAGAGTTAAAACTTGTCAAAATTAACTAGAACTTGTGCACAAAATCAAAAACTTTGGAACCAACCTAAAAAGTTGTGAAAGTTAACTAGAACTTGTGCACTAAAGTTAGAACTTGTGAAACTTAGCTACAAATTGAGCACTATAGCTAAAACTTTGCACTAGAGCTAAAACTTGTCAAACTTAGCTAGAACTTGTGCACCATATCTAAAACCTTGAAACACCTAAAAAGTTGTCAAAATTAGCTAGAACTTGTGCACTAGAGCTAAAACTTGTGAAACTTACCTAAAAGTTGAGCACTATAGTTAAAACTTTTGCACTATGGCTAAAACTTTTTCAAACTTAGCTAGAACTTGTTCACCGTAGCTGGAAATTGTAAAACTTAGCTAAACTTGTGCACCATTGCTAAAATGTTGGCACCAGAGCTGAAACTTGTCAAACTTAACTAAAACTTGTTCACCAGAGCTAAAACTTGTGAAACTTAGCCAAAACTTGTGCACAATAGCTATAACTTTGGAACCATAGCTCAAACTTGCCTAACTTGGCTAGAACTTGTGCACCATATGTAGAACATATGAAGCTTAGCTAGAACTTTTGCGCCATAGGTAAAACTTTGGCACTAGAGATAAAAGTTGTTAAAATTAGCAAAAATTATGCATCATAGCTAAAACTTGGTCACCAAAGCTAAAACTTGTAAAATATAGCTCAAATTTGGCACTAGAGTTAAAACTTGTCAAAATTAACTAGAACTTGTGCACAAAATCAAAAACATTGGAACCAACCTAAAAAGTTGTGAAAGTTAACTAGAACTTGTGAAACTTAGCTACAAATTGAGCACTATAGCTAAAACTTTGCACTAGAGCTAAAACTTGTCAAACTTAGCTAGAACTTGTGCACCATATCTAAAACTTGAACCACCTAAAAAGTTGTCAAAGTTAGCTAGAACTTGTGACTACTTTGCTTACAAATTGAGCACTATAGCTAAAACTTTGCACTAGAGCTAAAACTTGTCAAACTTAGCTAGAACTTGTGCACCATATCTAAAACTTTGAAACCACCCTAAAAAGTTGTCAAAATTAGCTAGAACTTGTGCACTAGAGGTAAAACTTGTGAAACTTACCTAAAAGTTGAGCACTATAGTTAAAACTTTTGCACTATGGCTAAAACTTTTTCAACTTAGCTAGAACTTGTTTCACCGTAGCTGGAAATTGTAAAACTTAGCTAAACTTGTGCACCATTGCTAAAATGTTGGCACCAGAGCTGAAACTTGTCAAAACTTAACTAAACTTGTTCACCAGAGCTAAAACTTGTGAAACTTAGCCAAAACTTGTGCACAATAGCTATAACTTTGGAACCATAGCTCAAACTTGCCTAACTTGGCTATACTTGTGCACCATATGTAGAACATATGAAGCTTAGCTAGAACTTTTGCGCCAAATAGGTAAAACTTTGGCACTAGGATAAGAAGTTGTTAAATTAGCAAAAATGCATCATAGCTAAAACTTGGTCACCATAGCTAAAACTTGTAAAATATAGCTCAAATTTGGCACTAGAGTTAAAACTTGTCAAAATTAACTAGAGACTTGTGCACAAAATCTAAAACTTTGGAACCAACCTAAAAAGTTGTGAAAAGTTAACAAGAACTTGTGCACTAAAAGTTAGAACTTGTGAAACTTAGCTACAAATTGAGCACTATAGCTAAAACTTTGCACTAGAGCTAAAACTTGTCAAACTTAGCTAGAACTTGTGCACCATATCTAAAACCTTGAAGCACACCCTAAAAAGTTGTCAAAATTAGCTAGAACTTGTGCACTAGAGCTAAAACTTGTTGAAACTTACCTAAAAGTTGAGCACTATAGTTAAAACTTTTGCACTATGGCTAAAAATTTTTCAAACTTAGCTAGAACTTGTTCACGTAGCTGGAAATTGTAAAACTTAGCTAAACTTGTGCACCATTGCTAAAATGTTGGCACCAGAGCTGAAACTTGTCAAACTTAACTAAAACTTGTTCACCAGAGCTAAAACTTGTGAAACTTAGCCAAAACTTGTGCACCATAGCTATAACTTTGGAACCATAGCTCAAACTTGCCTAACTTGGCTAGAACTTGTGCACCATATGTAGAACATATAAGCTTAGCTAGAACTTTTGTGCCATAGGTAAATCTTTGCACTAGAGATAAAAGTTGTTAAAATTAGCAAAAATTATGCATCATAGCTAAAACTTGGTCACCAAAGCTAAAACTTGTAAAATATAGCTCAAATTTGGCACTAGAGTTAAAACTTGTCAAAATTAACTAGAACTTGTGCACAAAATCAAAAACATTGGAACCAACCTAAAAAGTTGTGAAAGTTAACTAGAACTTGTGAAACTTACTACAAATTGAGCACTATAGCTAAAACTTTGCACTAGAGTTAAAACTTGTCAAAATTAACTAGAACTTGTGCACAAAATCAAAACTTGGAACCAACCTAAAAAGTTGTGAAAGTTAACTAGAACTTGTGAAAGTTAAAAGAACTTGTGAAACTTAGCTACAAATTGAGCACTAAGCTAAAACTTTGCACTAGAGCTAAAACTTGTCAAACTTAGCTAGAACTTGTGCACCATATCTAAAACTTTGAAACCACCCTAAAAAGTTGTCAAAATTAGCTAGAACTTGTGCACTAGAGCTAAAACTTGTGAAACTTACCTAAAAGTTGAGCACTATAGTTAAAACTTTTGCACTATGGCTAAAACTTTTTCAAACTTAGCTAGAACTTGTTCACCGTAGCTGGAAATTGTAAAACTTAGCTAAACTTGTGCACCATTGCTAAAATGTTGGCACCAGAGCTGAAACTTGTCAAACTTAACTAAAACTTGTTCACCAGAGCTAAAACTTGTGAAACTTAGCCAAAACTTGTGCACAATAGCTATAACTTTGGAACCATAGCTCAAACTTGCCTAACTTGGCTAGAACTTGTGCACCATATGTAGAACATATGAAGCTTAGCTAGAACTTTTGCGCCATAGGTAAAACTTTGGCACTAGAGATAAAAGTTGTTAAAATTAGCAAAAATTATGCATCATAGCTAAAACTTGGTCACCATAGCTAAAACTTGTAAAATATAGCTCAAATTTGGCACTAGAGTTAAAACTTGTCAAAATTAACTAGAACTTGTGCACAAAATCAAAAACTTGGAACCAACCTAAAAAGTTGTGAAAGTTAAATAGAACTTGTGAAACTTAGCTACAAATTGAGCACTATAGCTAAAACTTTGCACTAGAGCTAAAACTTGTCAAACTTAGCTAGAACTTGTGCACCATATCTAAAACTTTGAAACACCTAAAAAGTTGTCAAAATTAGCTAGAACTTGTGCACTAGAGCTAAAACTTGTGAAACTTACCTAAAAGTTGAGCACTATAGTTAAAACTTTTGCACTATGGCTAAAACTTTTTCAAACTTAGCTAGAACTTGTTCACCGTAGCTGGAAATTGTAAAACTTAGCTAAACTTGTGCACCATTGCTAAAATGTTGGCACCAGAGCTGAAACTTGTCAAACTTAACTAAAACTTGTTCACCAGAGCTAAAACTTGTGAAACTTAGCCAAAACTTGTGCACAATAGCTATAACTTTGGAACCATAGCTCAAACTTGCCTAACTTGGCTAGAACTTGTGCACCATATGTAGAACATATGAAGCTTAGCTAGAACTTTTGCGCCATAGGTAAAACTTTGGCACTAGAGATAAAAGTTGTTAAAATTAGCAAAAATTATGCATCATAGCTAAAACTTGGTCACCATAGCTAAAACTTGTAAAATATAGCTCAAATTTGGCACTAGAGTTAAAACTTGTCAAAATTAACTAGAACTTGTGCACAAAATCAAAACATTGGAACCAACCTAAAAGTTGTGAAAGTTAAATAGAACTTGTGAAACTTAGCTACAAATTGAGCACTATAGCTAAAACTTTGCACTAGAGCTAAAACTTGTCAAACTTAGCTAGAACTTGTGCACCATATCTAAAACTTTGAAACCACCCTAAAAAGTTGTCAAAATTAGCTAGAACTTGTGCACTAGAGCTAAACTTGTGAAACTTACCTAAAAGTTGAGCACTATAGTTAAAACTTTTGCACTATGGCTAAAACTTTTTCAAACTTAGCTAGAACTTGTTCACCGTAGCTGGAAATTGTAAAACTTAGCTAAACTTGTGCACCATTGCTAAAATGTTGGCACCAGAGCTGAAACTTGTCAAACTTAACTAAAACTTGTTCACCAGAGCTAAAACTTGTGAAACTTAGCCAAAACTTGTGCACAATAGCTATAACTTTGGAACCATAGCTCAAACTTGCCTAACTTGGCTAGAACTTGTGCACCATATGTAGAACATATGAAGCTTAGCTAGAACTTTTGCGCCATAGGTAAAACTTTGGCACTAGAGATAAAAGTTGTTAAAATTAGCAAAAATTATGCATCATAGCTAAAACTTGGTCACCATAGCTAAAACTTGTAAAAATAGCTCAAATTTGGCACTAGAGTTAAAACTTGTCAAAATTAACTAGAACTTGTGCACAAAATCAAAAACTTGGAACCAACCTAAAAAGTTGTGAAAGTTAACTAGAACTTGTGAAACTTAGCTACAAATTGAGCACTATAGCTAAAACTTTGCACTAGAGCTAAAACTTGTCAAACTTAGCTAGAACTTGTGCACCATATCTAAAACTTTGAAACCCTAAAAAGTTGTCAAATTAGCTAGAACTTGTGCACTAGAGCTAAAACTTGTGAAACTTACCTAAAAGTTGAGCACTATAGTTAAAACTTTTGCACTATGGCTAAAACTTTTTCAAACTTAGCTAGAACTTGTTCACCGTAGCTGGAAATTGTAAAACTTAGCTAAACTTGTGCACCATTGCTAAAATGTTGGCACCAGAGCTGAAACTTGTCAAACTTAACTAAAACTTGTTCACCAGAGCTAAAACTTGTGAAACTTAGCCAAAACTTGTGCACAATAGCTATAACTTTGGAACCATAGCTCAAACTTGCCTAACTTGGCTAGAACTTGTGCACCATATGTAGAACATATGAAGCTTAGCTAGAACTTTTGCGCCATAGGTAAAACTTTGGCACTAGAGATAAAAGTTGTTAAAATTAGCAAAAATTATGCATCATAGCTAAAACTTGGTCACCATAGCTAAAACTTGTAAAATATAGCTCAAATTTGGCACTAGAGTTAAAACTTGTCAAAATTAACTAGAACTTGTGCACAAATCTAAAACTTTGGAACCAACCTAAAAAGTTGTGAAAGTTAACTAGAACTTGTGCACTAAAGTTAGAACTTGTGAAACTTAGCTACAAATTGAGCACTATAGCTAAAACTTTGCACTAGAGCTAAAACTTGTCAAACTTAGCTAGAACTTGTGCACCATATCTAAAACCTTGAACACCTAAAAAGTTGTCAAAATTAGCTAGAACTTGTGCACTAGAGCTAAAACTTGTGAAACTTACCTAAAAGTTGAGCACTATAGTTAAAACTTTTGCACTATGGCTAAAACTTTTTCAAACTTAGCTAGAACTTGTTCACCGTAGCTGGAAATTGTAAAACTTAGCTAAACTTGTGCACCATTGCTAAAATGTTGGCACCAGAGCTGAAACTTGTCAAACTTAACTAAAACTTGTTCACCAGAGCTAAAACTTGTGAAACTTAGCCAAAACTTGTGCACAATAGCTATAACTTTGGAACCATAGCTCAAACTTGCCTAACTTGGCTAGAACTTGTGCACCATATGTAGAACATATGAAGCTTAGCTAGAACTTTTGCGCCATAGGTAAAACTTTGGCACTAGAGATAAAAGTTGTTAAAATTAGCAAAAATTATGCATCATAGCTAAAACTTGGTCACCAAAGCTAAAACTTGTAAAATATAGCTCAAATTTGGCACTAGAGTTAAAACTTGTCAAAATTAACTAGAACTTGTGCACAAAATCAAAAACTTTGGAACCAACCTAAAAGTTGTGAAAGTTAACTAGAACTTGTGTGAAACTTAGCTACAAATTGAGCACTATAGCTAAAACTTTGCACTAGAGTAAAACTTGTCAAATTAACTAGAACTTGTGCACAATCTAAAACATTGAACCAACCTAAAAGTTGTGAAAGTTACTAGAACTTGTGAAACTTAGCTACCAAAAGTTGAGCACTATAGCTAAAACTTTGCACTAGAGCTAAAACTTGTCAAACTACTAGCTAGAACTTGTGCACCATATCTAAACTTTGAACCACCCTAAAAAGTTGTCAAAATTAGCTAGAACTTGTGCACTAGAGGTAAAACTTGTGAACTTACCTAAAAGTTGAGCACTATAGTTAAAACTTTTGCACTATGGCTAAAACTTTTTCAAACTTAGCTAGAACTTGTTCACCGTAGCTGGAAATTGTAAACTTAGCTAACTTGTGCACCATTGCTAAATATGTGGCACCAGAGCTGAAACTTGTCAAAACTTAACTAAAACTTGTTCACCAGCAGAGCTAAAACTTGTGAACTTAGCAAACTTGTGCACATAGCTATAACTTTGGAACAGTAGCTCAAACTTGCCTAACTTGGCTAGAAC